>VDFB02330768.1:0-17501 GCA_007258455.2 Sequoia sempervirens
TACTATGGTTTCATATGTATGAACAAACTAGGGTAGTGCACTAGATTTTTGTGAACAAAATTGTGACATTTATTGTGGTATTTTTGGTATTATGTGTTGATCTCTTTGTGCACTTTGTCTACCCTAGATAGAAAACTAGTATACCTATGTTATGTTTAGGGGAGTAGCTTTTTGTAAGGGCCGACACACAAAGTGGTGTCAAGGTAACTTGCAAAGAGTTAGTAAATCAGTGATAACTAAATGACACAATAGTTAGATTAAAACTCTTAATAAGATGTTTTGCCTCACTTATGACTCTTGAGCTACTACAGTCTTGAGTATAAGATGAGAAGGCCTAGAATGGAAAATCGATGTCTTGTTTCTTCAAAATACATTCGATTCCGCAAATGATTTGCAATGGGGCCGAGTTTCGTAAGAGGTTACCAGGTAACCCAAGGTTGGGGGCCAGAACCTAGGAAGAAACACCGGGTGTAACCTTTGCAATATGCCAGATGACACTCCACCTAAAATAACAATAACCTTGTATGTAGTACATTCAATTGTCTAAAACTGAAGCAATGTAACCATTAGTTTGTTATGTACTAGTGTCTAGGGTTAGAAGATTATGTCTAGGTAACCATATTACTATCTCCTAGCACGGGGGGTGGACCTACGGGTACCACATGGTTGGGTGGAACGTGCACCTTACTCCGTTGGGTCCCTAGTTTGATCATGGCATCGAGAGCTTCATGGTTGGAGAGCTCGCACTTGGAAACTTATATGTACTATATCATTGTAAATTGTAAATCTTGTATTTGAAAGCATCCCTCAATTGTTATGAGGTGAACAATGTAAATGTAATTGTAATTATTATTGAACTACCTCATTAGATGGATGCATATTGTATATTTGATTAATTGCAACAAGGAAACAAAATTTGTACTTTATTATATCTTGAATGAAATTACAATGTTATGCAATTGCTGGTCTTATGTTATTAATTAATACTGCAAATGTGAAATACCAAGTCATCTATGGAACCAAAGTAGTGTAACATCGCATAGCCTAATGAATGTATGCAAGTAATTAACTTAATAATTAAACTTTAAAAAAAAATTATTACACCATTATACATAATTGCAACATTCTTAGTTTATTAAGACAGGGCATTACGCTGCACGCTCCACTAACCATGTGGTAAATTCGTAGGGTCCACCCCTGCTAGAGATAGTAATATGGTTACTCTAGGACATAATCTACTAACCCTAGACACGCGCAATAACTAACTCCGATGATTACATTGCTTCCAGATTTAGACAATTGATTATATCACAAAAAAAAGGTTAACTGTTATTCTAGGTGGAGTGTCATCACAACGTTGCAAAGGTTACCCTGGTGTTTCTTCCTAGGTTCCGGCCCCCAATCCTTGGGTTACCCCGGTAACCTCTACAAAACCCACCCCATTGCAAATCATCATTATGAATCGGTCGTCTCTTCAAGAAACAAGACACCGATTTTCCATTCCAGGCCTTCTCATCTTATACTCAAGACTGAACTAGCTCAAGAGTCATTAAGTGAGGCATAAACATCTTGTTAAAGATTTTAATTCTAAATACTGTGTTGTTTAGTTATCACTGACTTACTAACTCTTTGTAAGTTACCCTGACACCACTTTGTGTGTCGGCCCTCACACAGAGCCACTCCCCTAAAACATAACAAAGGTATACTAGTTTTCTAGACTAAGGTAGACAAGGTGTACATATTACAACACAAAATTCTAGACTTTTCACAAAGAACATCAAGACTATATTCATAAAATCAGATGTCTAAACATCATACAAAAATCATATACACAACCTTAGCCAATGCAAGCATTTAATTAAACAATCATATTTCCCCACATTACCAACTTGTCTGAAAGACTTGTACATTTAAGACATACCCAATTTGCCCAACAAGTAACACGATATAAAGAAAATTGTAAATAAATGTCTACCATTCGGATTTACTAAATCCAACCATTCAAAAGAATTAGCAAGAAATTATAGCAACTTAAATACAATTCTTTTCTCAAACAATAAAGGAAATATCATTTAATTCTAATTTTAACTTTCACAATTTCACTTATCAATATCTATCAAATTTCCTTTTACAACCTTTCTGTTATAAATATAACTACTGTCGTCCCTAACCTATATATATTTATACTCAACAAAATTCTATTCCATTATAAAAATAAATGTAAATTTAATATTTCATTAAGTAATATAAATAATACATATATATATATATATTTATATATATATACATATATATATATCTATATATATATATACATATATATATATTAATAAAAGTATTATTTAATATTAAGTGAAACCCTAAATCGAATCTTATGCTCGAAATACTTCATGATCGGTATTTCCATTTTTTAAGCAATGTATAGTCACCATTTATACAACCTCGGCTGTATATACAACCCTCCCCGTATGGGGAGGTGGCTGTGAGACAGTCGCGCACTGCCTGTGAGGGCAGCGTCGGCTGCCTCCACAGCCGTCGCCCCATATGGGGGCGGCTATGGGGGTAGCCCCGCAGCCCCCTCCATATGACTGTGTAATATATATTGACATTTATTTCAAATAAAAATATAGTCTAAAATCTGCGAATTTCAATTTCGCATAAACGGAATTTAATAGGAATTTTGTACGACAATTCCACAATTAAATTTTCATATATTTTCACAACAATATATATATAAATATATATTTATATATATATTTATAAATAAAATATCAAATGAACTTTCATATACAGAGATAATTTTCTGATAAGTTTTTCTACAGGAATCATGAGAAGACATAAATTAAAACAAATAAATTCTGTACAATTTATTTTCAATGTAATAGTTTCATCTAGAGGTATTTTTAAAAAATTCTATAACCCCATAACTTCTTCAGATCTAACAGATGATTTAACATAAAATTTCTTCCATGTTTTTTTAAAATTTCTTCTGTAGTTTTCTACTGTTAAAACAAATCTTCGTTTTGCTCTTTGATTTCTCTATAAATTCCTTGTTTTCACAATTTAATAAACAGAGAGGAAATCAAATTTCACAAATTATTTTCTAAATTTCCCGAAAAGAATTTACAGGAATCACAAAAAAAATATTTTCTCAAACATCTTTTTTTTAAAGAGGAAACAAACTAAAACAAGAAAAATACCTGTAACTTGAATACTATTGGTAGAAGAAAGCTTCTGTTGCCTGTAACGCACAATCCACCAAAGCTTCTCCAGAGAAAACCCCAAATCAAAGGAAAGCTATAACCAACACCAAGAACTTCCCACCAAAGGGATCTTCCACAAGTATACAATATTACCAAAATAGCATAAACAGAAAGTTTTACAGAGCTCAAATATTTTTCCTGTGAAGAAATTGAATAGCCTCTGTATTTTTTTTTTCCCAGATCCAAAATAACCTACGGAAAATTCCTCAACAAAAATCTATAAATGCAACTTGCACACATGTCAAGATGTACAAAATATCTTCAACCACTTCTCGACAATCTTGCCTTTCAAGATTTGCATGAATTAATTTATTTAAATTTTGAAATTTCAATTTACAAATAAAATGCAATTTTTATTTAACAATTCAAATTCCATTTCTAAATATGTTATTTCAAATTTTATTTAAATTAATTTACATTTTGAAACAATTTAATTTAATCGATTAATTTATTTAATTAAATGAATTTAATCTTTTAGGATCAAATTATTCAACCAAACAAACTAATTAATTAATTAAATAAAATGCAAAACTAATTTTTTAACATTTAAAAATTAATTTAAATAACAGTAATTAAAAACATAATAAACTATTATTAATTAACAAAATTTTTCCTTTTCCAAACAAAATAAATCAAACTGAGAACAATACAAAATCTATGACTCTGAACTAGGCAGACGTGTACTATGACCGGTTATAGACTAGACTAGGATAAACCATGCTACTACTTCCCAATCAGCATTTTCATTGAGTCTTGACCGCTCAAACACGAGTACCCGAGGGTGGAGTCGGTGTCATGTACACAATCCTGCAACCAAGCAATAACATGCATATATATATATAATCCATTATCTGAGGGCACACGTCGCGGAGGAGAAAATCACGGACATCACAGGGCACTCGCAAGCGAGTGATGCAATTCCGTTCTCCACACCAATACACGTCACATCAAACTGACAACTAAAATAACAGTTAGTCCATCATAAACATATGCATAGCAACAATCATCTAAAAGAAACATCTACGCTATATCAAAGCATACCAGAAATCAAATATCACAATATAATGTATCATCATGTCACAAAGTGAATCCACTGTCGCTCAAAACCAACGATCAAAATATTCTAACAAAGTACCATAGTCTAATAGTATGAAAACATGTAACCAGAAAACATAAGCATAAATGGAGGGTACAAATGAGTGTCAACATTAGTAATGTTAGTGGATATAAATATTAAAAGGGGATGTTTAGGAATAATGGTAATCATGTTACTAATATGAGTATTATTAAAGTCATTGTGATTAGGGATATTTAATGTATATTCTTCTTATTAGTATGTTGCTATGTTCATGTGGAGTTGACAATTGTTAGTGGTTATACATGTTTATTAAAAAAAAAAAATTTGATTGTGTATTGCTTAGTTGTGTAAAATTTGAAGCATGACACAATCTATAAAAATATTGATAATTATAATCCTAATCAGATAAAAAAAATCTAATAATAAAAAATAATTATTAATAAATATTAATAATAGACTACATAATACACAAGAAAACAAAATACAACCAAATACAGGACGTGGGTAAGTAGTGAGGTAGGAGGACTTCACATTCCCTTTCAAGTATGAGGGGTGAACGAAATGAAGGTGATCATTTATAGACGTTAACATCACCTCCTCAAAGAGCTCATTATTGTTTGTTGAGTTGATGTGAAGAAAAGGTTCATGTGAGAACAAGCACTCTACATCACAACCCTCCTTCCCACCCACTATTTCTTTCTTCAGAAGGGTTATCCAAATTTGTTTGCAACTAAGCCATGAAACAACTAGGACTAAAGAAAACAATATTAAGTAAAAAACACAATCTATTTTGAAGAAGAAGAAAGTAATTGCTAAACCCGGACACATTGTATTACATTATAGAATGTGCTATTGTTTCATACATTTCTGCTAAAAATGAGACGAAAGATGCTACAAGTCTGACAAGTTTGTTATTTCTGCGTCGTCCCACTTCGCTGTGATGATATCGAGAGAATTTGCAAAAGACACCGAACTCCCTCTCTCTACAATTTGCCAACTCTTGAAAGAAGGCATTCAGGTAACTATTTGTTTTGTTTTTGTAAACAGTACTTTGTTTTCTGTGAAACATAATTCTACCCCAAAAAGAGGAGGAAAAAAGTTTACAAGATTTTCTCTGGTAATGCATTTTCTTGGTTTTGTGAATAAAGTTTTACGAAATTTTCTTTTTGTAAATACTATTTTGTTTTATGTGAAACATCCCTTTTAAGAAGAAAGTAAAGAAAAAAGTTCACAGGATTTTCTCTGATAATAAATTTTCTTAGTTCTGTGAAAGGGTATTCTATACGGCCTTGTGAAAGTTTTGCAAAATTTTCTTTCTGTAAATACTATTTTTTTCTGTGAAACATCCCTTTTAAGAAAGAAAGTAAAGAAAAAAGTTCACATGATTTTCTCTGGTAATGCATTTTCTTGATTATGTGAAATATTGGTGGTCTAGATTCTTACCAATATAAAGCTAGAGTTAAAAAATAAATATAAAACAAGCAATAGAATCCATTTTAATATATTAACAATGTCACTCATAAATACTTATAAAAGATATTTGTAAGACATCAGACAAACATCCTTGCTTGCAAAAGCAATCCATCCATTAAAGCTGCAAGTCGCTAAGCTCGCATGATGACATATGCCCTCAACTTATCAATATATCTTTCTGTTTCTTTTTCTTTTTCTTTTTAATCTTAAACCTAAAATCGTGGAGCGCCACTGGGTAGACTGATAAATCCTATTGCTTCTTTTTAATTTTTTTTAATAAAACTATTTTTTAATTTTCAATAATTAATGATACTATTTTTGAAACTATTATTTCTTGTGTAGCTTAGTAGCTCTATGTGGTATACATTCGCATCTCCTTACGATTCTGCAAAAGACACTGATTTCTCTCTCTCTCTCTCTCTTTGCAATTCGTTGGCTCTTGTTTTGCAAACATAAGGCATTTAGGTAAATAGTATTTTTCTTCTTGTGTGAAACACACCTTTTATCCAAAACAAAAAAAAAGCGAAGAAAGTTCACAAGATTTTCAAAAAAAAAACACATAAAAGAAAAAAGTTAACAAAATTTTCTCATTTTCTTTGGTAATGCATTTTCTTGGTTCTATGAAATATTGGTGATTTGGATTCTTGCCCCGTCTTGGTTTTGTGGAGACTCAAAAATTGTGACATGATTAGGGGAGAGGGGCCTATAGTGGAGCACCCTAACTTCGCATTTCTCAAAATCCTACATAGAAATTTTAAATCACTCCCAATTATGTCCAATAGTTTATTTAACAACTCATGTGCTTCTATATTTCATTTTAGGGCCACATCATCAAATATGATGCCACATCAACATGCTTTTTGTTGAGGTATCCAAAAAGGCCCCAAAAAAAAGTGAGACCGATAGTGGTACACTAAGTCATGTTTTATTAGTCTGATGATTGCCAACACCCCTCCATTTTGTTCTTTTGATCAAACAGTGTTCGTTATGTATATTTTTTCCTTGTTAGCACGATGGTTATAAACATGGTTACGTTTGATCACTAATTATTAAGCGATGTAAACATTATGTTTTGATGTGATGGTACTTTTATCAGATGATGTTATTATTTCATGTTGTGGATTAAATTATCTTGTATGTGAATCATTGATGCTTTATGTTTTGATTTTGCAATTAATGATTAGAGGCATCAGTTAGCGATATTGTATTGGTGAAGGGGACGGGATCACATCACTCGCACGCGAGTGCCCTGTGGTTCCGCGATTTCCTCTTCACGGTGTGTTTTGATGTTTATATATATATATATGTATGCATGTTCGACACTCGTGTTGTGTGCAGGATGCAGGTACAGGACATTGATTCCACCTGATTTCGCAGGTCTGAGCATGTCCCTTGTTCAATGGAAATGATTGGGAGATAGTAGCTTGGGTTTCTGTGTCGTGACATCACCCTAGCCATAGTGGGTCGTCGGGTTGTCAGTTGGGATAAGCTATTTGTTGTGTCACCTTGTCTCTCCTTGCTTGCATGATTTAAATTTCCTAGTGAAATGGTGTTGCTTTATTTAATTTTATTGCCAAAAATTCATAATAGATTGCTCATTGATTTATTAGTTGATTAATGCAATTGATGAATAATTTAACCGTGAATTAGATTTATTGTGGATTAAGTAAATTAGTCCAATTGGGTTAGCATTATTAAATAAAGAGACAAAAAATATATATATACATTAGAAGTTGTATTGCTTTCCTCATGTAGGAAAATAAAATTTAAAAATGATTTATTTTAAATGTAATAGTTGGATTCAATTTTGTGAAATAAAATGAATTTAGTTAGCATGGTGGGGTAAATGGAATTTGAATTTAATTGAGTAATATGCATTTGAAAAGGAAAATGAAGTTTTATTAATTTTAAAAAAAAAAATGAAATATCCAAAATATCCCAATTTGCAATAACTTTTGGTGGGTGGCTAAATTAGGGGTTTGACTTTTTTTTTTAGAGGCCATAAGGAAAATGCATTCTTTTTTTTTTGGAGGATCTTGTTTCTTTAGAATTTGGGTAATTTGAGAGAGAGCAAGAGGAAACTTGAAGAAATCTTGGGGAAAAAATTGTTGAAGAGGATTTGGAAAAGCTTGGTGGAGGAGAAGATTTGAAAGAGCACAATCTCCATTGAAGGACTCTTCAAGAACTTGGAGAAAACAAAAGGTTCCTTATTTTCCTTTCTATATGCAAATTTTATTTCAAAAATCTTGTTTGGAAATGGCTCAAATGTAGTTTTGGATAATGCAAACTTTAGATTTTAAACCATGATTGGAATCCCATTCAAACTTGAAAATGAAGAGTTTGCAAAAAAAAAATTTAGAAAACAATATGAACCAGAGATTTTCTTCAAGTTATCAATGAAAAATTTTGAAACAAAAATGGAAGGATTCAATTGGGTTTTATGTAAACTTGGGTTGGGGAAAATCTCTATTTAATTTGGGAGAAATTTTGGGATTATTGTGTTAAATCTTGAAGCTTCAATGAGAATTCCTTTTGTTTGTTCAAATTTGTGGGTTTTCCCAATCTGGGTGTTGAACAAAAATAAATTTTTTTACAGTCATATGTTATGACTGTGTTTCTCTATATATTTTATATATGCATATATATGTATAATATTGAATATATATACATATATATGCATATATTGCATATATGATGTTGTAGTTTTTTTTTATTAAATATATGTCTGGTAAAATAAATTTTTTGTGTTATGTTTCAGGTCCGAGTTTAGACCCAAAAATCCATTTTATTTGGGCGTCATTTTTTTTTGGTTTCCGCAGTTTTTGTTTGGAGCGGCGCTTTTGGGGATGAAACCCCGTGCGCAGCCCGCGCGGTAACCCCGGCCGCCGCCCCCAGGAGGGAGGCGCCGCCAGTGAAGGCAGCGCCGCTTCCTTCCCTGGCAGTGTCGCCCCCAGCGCAGGGAGGCCACGGTGGCAGGGAGACCTGCGTCTCCCCTGCCGCGTCCTCCTGAGCGGCGCTGTTGGCTCGGGTTTTAAAACCTTTTTTTTTATTTGTCTTTTGTTTATTTTATATTTTATATTAAATATAATATATATATATATATTATATTATATATATAATATATTATATATAATATATTATATATATATCATATTTAATATATATATATATAAAAACATTTGGAATTTCAATATTTTATTTTAATAATAATATTTTATTATTTAAATATATATATATAATTAAAATATTTAATATATATGAGTTATATAATATATATATATTATATATATATATATATTATATATTATATATTATAGATATTATATATTATATATTATAGATATTGAAGTATATTTATATTATATTTTAAATAATAAAATGTTGCAATATGGCTTAATTCTGGAAATTATAATAGTAAAGTATATATTTAAGTATTTAATATATATATAGGATGCGTAGTATTAGATATACGTGGAGTATATGCATTATATATATATATATATATATGTTTTTTTTGGAAAAATGAAATAATAATTGAGTATCACCACCCCGTATTCTTGGCAATATGTATGGAGTTATTATCTTTATGAGAATTTTCACATTGTGATTAAATGATCAAGTGTAGATTACGGAAATAATTGCAACACATTAGATCACTCATGTAATTGTACCCGAATTTATTTTATTTAGTTTGAGTAATGCACCAATGCGTGAGTGAATCGGATTTACGAAATCCTAAAGTAGTCTACTTTATATTGCTTATGATGCTTCTTCTTGGTGTGGGATAATCTAGACAGTGTTATGTAAGTCTTCCAGATAGGACTTTATTTTATGTGTTTTGGGTTGTTGTTATGTTGGTCAACCCTAGTTTACCTTGGGTAGTGCGTTCAATGTGTCCAGTCAAACCCGATTATCTTGGATGGGATAGATCGACTTATGTCGTGTTAGGGATTCATTATCCCTAGGTTGCACTTGAGTACCCTTTGGTGGTGGCTTAGTTCCACGTGCTGTCTTAGAGAAGTGGCTTGCATTGAGGGCCGGCACACAAAGTGGTGCCAGGAGATCTCAATGTAAGTTGGTTAATTCGGTGATAACTTAAACCAATTAATTAGCATAGGTGGTACCAACATTTAAAAAGATTAATTTTGCCTCGCTCATGGACGCAAGTGCTTGCATAGGCTTGGGATGAGACGAGAAGGCCTGGAATGGCAAGGTCGTTATCTTGTCCCTTCGAAAGATAACTGATTCTGCATTGGTTTGCATGTGGGGCCGGGAGTCGTTAGAGGTTACCAGGATATCCCGAGATGGGGGCCGAGACCTAGGAAGACTTGCCAGGATATCCCATGCGACATTGTGATGACACTTCTCCTAAGTCAGCATTATGTTTGTATTCGTGATGTGTTCATGTGTTTAGAATCTGGAAGCATTGTTACCTTTATGTCATGTGATATCATGTTCGTATCCTTTCTAGTTGAGTCATGTTGTCTATGTATAGAGGTTGTTGGTCATGCCCTGAAACTCTTGTTACTATCTCCTAGCACGGGGGGTGAGCCTTCGGGTATCACATGGTTGGGTGGAACGTGCACCATACTCCGTTGTGTTGGCATTTCTTTTGTGGACGAGACTTCCGTGTTGGAGAGCTCGTGGGATTCCAGTTGCTACCTTGGTTTCATTTATGCTAGTGCTTTTGTATTTTATTTACCCCTCATTTTATCGAGGTGGAAATTGTAATAAACAATTATGTCATTGATTTACCTCATTCTGGGAATGAGAGATGTAAATGTAATTATATAACCTTTGTCTTGGAACCGTGAAGGATCTCATGGTCTAAATGGAAATCTCATGTATGGAATGTATGTGCTTAAATTAGATTAAGTGAATGTTGTTATATTTTATTTCATGCATGTTGTTTTAATTTGTGAATTAAATTAATCTTTGTCTCGCGACCTTAGGGGATTGTTGGCTTTGTGTTGTTGTCATACATGTAATTGTAATTTAAAAAAAAATAAAATTGTAGTGAATATTGGTTGTAGTTTGTAACTTCACCTAGGGTTGCATGGTGGGGTATTACATGATGCATATGTTCTTGTTTTAGGAATGTGAGGATTTCTTTAAGATGAACTTAAGACAATCCCAGTTAATGGAAAGATTGCGATTACAGATATGGGGAATTTACTTGATTTGTCCCTATAATAAGAAAACACCGATTATGTGCAATTTGATAGTATTTTGCTGCAAAGATTGAGGGCTAGATTGATGGTAAATGTACCTAGGATCCCTCAGGAACTGCATGATTTCCTTAGGACGAAGGAGAGGAAACCATAATTGAGGGTTTTACATAACTGGGGTGACATTATCCCATATCCAGTCAGCACTGTCCTGAGAATATATGGATTTCAAGGAACCCCTCACATACTGCCATAAAATGTGCCACCAAGACTAGGGTTTGCAAAAGTTATGTGGGAGATGGGGTGTATTCATGAAGATAACCTAACTGGAAAGGGGAAGGGAACATTATTCCCTGATTATACAGTAGTGTCTAACTTTACATTTTCAAAGGGAGGCTGGACACATTTTGAAAAATTCTTTGTTGATTACCATTTGAGATTTGGTCCAAGGTGACAACATGATCCTGAAGGTTTCTTTGCTCTTCTCAGACAAAGAATAAAAGGTGGCAAATTTGCACATGAGTTCAATTTCCCTGAGGACCTGATCAGGAATGAATTTGATTTAAATAGACAGGAATTGAACAAGGAAAAGTGGATAGGTTTTAGTAAGCTACTGGATATTGTGCATGAAATGGATCCAACGTATGATGCATTGATGGAATTCACTCCATACCACAAGAGAATTGATTTTTAATGAAGAATTTCAAGGAGATAATGGACACCTTGAGAACCAATAAGATAAATTTAAGGCTAAGTTTGGATATGCAAGGACAAAGTGATATGCCAATTGAAACAAGGCTAGTATGTGATGACCCTCTGAAGGCGGCCCATCTATAGGAGGGAAAAGGGGTACCTTACTTGGGTATTGAGGGAAGAAGTGAGCCAGAAAAGGGAAAATAATGAAAGCGCCTTCACGACCAAGCCAAAAATTCAAAGTACTTGGGGCTATCAAAATTATTGAATTAAAATCTTCACCAGAGTGCAGTCCCCCATCACCACCACCTGAGCCAAGCCCTAAGAGGCAAAGAACTAATCACCTACCTAAGGATCTCACAGATGAAATTATTGTTACTAATCAAGACATGCAGGTTGGTATGTCGTCCCCTCCTAGGTCAACTGAATTGGTTCTATCCGATTTGGATATGAAGGGTAAGAGTGTGCAGGATGCAAGAATGGAGGCTTACAAGGAGTTCTTAGATGACAATGCATTTGTAAAGACTCCTGTATTCTTGCAATTGGCATGGAGGATGAAATTTGAGGAATATCAAAATAAATGCAAGGAGAGAAGAGAACTAAGGCCTGACAGGTTAGATCAGGAGAATGATGAAGAAGTGAAAGCTAAACTAATAGAAGAGTTAAAAAGCAACCCCACTCTGAAGAAGACAACAATTAGTCGGGCGGTGTTTTGAGGCCCTACACAGATGGGACATCCAATTTAGTGGATTTGGTGCACCATTATAGAATCGAATCATTTCAAGATTACAGAGAAGAAGAAGTTAAGGTAGCATTACAAAACTATGCCTTTAGTGAAAATATGTGACCTTGGAAATTTGAGCATTGGCTCTACAAGGAAGAAAGCTAGACATTATTGATATTAATCCAAATTTCAAAGGAGGATTAATAATAAAGAGGGCTTCAGAGACTACAACAACTGAAGCCACTAGTTTAACTGTGAATGTGGCCAAGTTGGCCCAAAAGACTGCTGAAAGGGAGGAGGCTGAAAGAAAGAGCCTAATGGAGAAGTATAACATTTTAATTAAAGAATATAGTAAAATGCAACAGAGGAATGTTGAGCTACAAACTAAAGTAGAAAGGTTCAAGTATAGACATACTGAGGAAACATCCAATGCTCCATGAACTAGCACATCACCTCCCACAGAGTGAGATTGATACCTCCTGCTTCTCCAAATGTTTCTACACGGGGTCTCCCCATTCAAAATCCACACTCTTACCCTCTCCTCTAAAACAAAATTCGATGAACAAGCAGTGCTCACATTGATCGAACAAACAGGCAGCTCATGCAGGAAATTGATCAATTACAGCAATCACTAAGGGTAAAAGATGAGGGTTTTCTTTCAAAAGAAAAAGAAATTATTACTCTTGTTTTGGAGCATTTAAATGAAAAGGTGGATAATAAACTTCCCTCTATACATTCTTTGTATTCTTTTCTATTTGAAGCAATAAAGAATATTGATAGGGATCAGGGGATAGTGATTCAAATAATTCAAAATTGGATCCCTAGGAAAAATGATCTAGATGTTATGAATAAAGCCTCAAGGTTTGATGCAAATAAGCAGGGCCCACAATCATTGAAACCCTACTTATATATTAGTTAAATCATTGCAAAGTTTTTGAGGACCTTACGGATGATCTAAGTAGGAAGATTAGGAGTTGGTAAAAAGAACTTCAATGATTGGGAGTAACCTACTTGTTACGATATAGCTGATGGCTTGAGGAAATGAGAACCTTACTCCAACAATAAATAGGGTCAACAAGTAAAGTCATCAATAATCAAATTAAAATAATTTGTGATGACTCGATTATAATTTGTTGGTAAGTGTATGGATAAGATTATTTGTACCGGCTCATTTTTGGAATCTTTTGAAAGAGATGCTAATCAGGTAGCGGTAAAGTATTTGCCTTATAGTACAAAGGTAAAAGAGGTGATTGATTTTGACTGGCCAACTGACGAAGAATACCAAAGGTGGGTGGCTAATTATTTGAATGATGATGAGTAAAAAGAGTGGGCTACCGACAGGTGGCAAATCAGATGCTGCAGTTACAACGTTTCCAGTTTTGTATGGATGAATTTCTCGGCGTGGATTTTGCGTGGTTTTTTGTTATTGCATCAACCTTCTTCCGCCGACATGATGAACGAGAATATGCTCTAGAATGATTGTTGTTGTAACGATTTTTGAACAAGAATATTTTTCAAGGTGGTGGCTATTGTAACAAATTTTGAAATATCACCAAGTGCTCCAATTGACTGGTGACAGGTGTACTTTCTGACCTGGTGCTTGTTTGCTCCTTCATTTTCTATAAGAAGGATTTCAAGGCCAGAAGTATGGGTTAGCAAGTTAGATAACTTTTATCGAGTCTAGGTGAAGTTGCATAGCGAATTGTAAAGTCCGATGGTTTTAGAGAAATGCAATTTAGGTTTTGAGTCATTATGTAACAAGTTTTGAGTTTATAGAGATTTAATGTTGTATAACAGTACCAGCATTTGAGTTGAAATAAAAATTCAAGCTCATGTCTCTCCATTGTACATGCATATCTGAACTTTGAATGAAATAACTAAGGGTTGTTTTATCCATCTCACTGTTGTGGTGTGTATGATTCTATTTTAGCTTTAATTCAAGGAATTAATCAAAATACTTGAATGGGATTATAGGCGGATATGTGTTGTATAAGGATTTGATAAGTAGTCCTAGGTTAGAATGCACACTGATGAAATTGTAATGCAATATTTTCAGGGATCTTATATGTGATGTATTAAATCTGTTATAAACCTGTAGATGCTTATGAATTTGACTCCTGCAATGGATATATGGCACTGATCTAAGTTGTAATTATTCATGTAGTTCAGTATTTGTTTGTCTTTGACTAGAGCTTGCTACAAATTGCAAATCATTGACTATCTTATACAATGGATTGTGTTTAGTTATCTCACACTCTAGATAGTTGATATTGTCTATGAACAGCCAATTCTAGTTGATATTATCTTATCGTGTTGAGCTATTAAATTGAAATCATCTACTATTTATTTAATGTTGTTTTATAATAGCGTTAGAGAGGTTGTAAACACATTAAGGGATCCTCCCTCTCGAGTCTTAGAGCCAGGGTGTCACAGAGGCTTTTAAAGTCTCATCAGGTTGGTCGAGGTCTTTGAAATTTTGCCTTGATTGGAATTTAGCAATTCCTTAGGTATATTAGAAGACAAACACAGTTTACATTGTAAAAGAACCAACATACGTCAACCGAACCAACCACCTCTACAACTGACTTTTTTAATCTTTTATGATCACATAAAACATAAAACACAATAATTTCAAAGTTGTTAACATCACTATTGAAATGTTTTAATTTTTTGACCTTTCAAACATTAAAAAGTACATCATTAAATTAATTATGTAATGGCATAAAAATTAAAAACATCATGAATTAATTATGTAACCACATAAGTCAAATATAATTCTATCAAGAAATTAATATCAAATGGATAATATAATCGCATAACTTATACATTTGAATGTCATTGATCTTCTTCTTCATCCAACTCTTTGTTTGTATCATCCGATCCAGTTCAACATTGTGGGATTGGTCCTTATCATCATCATGATCATCGATATCAATTTCGATAATATCATCATCCACATGGATTTCATCTTCATGAATATTAACTCATACATCGTCATCATCTAGTTCCTCCTCTTCGACATCTTCGTCAACGACATCATCAACTAACCGTTGATCCTGATCATCATCTACATCATCTTCTAGTTCTTCGGTATCTTCTTCCTCTACCACATTATACATTACCGACCTTCCTCTTGGATCATGTTTAACAACAAATGACCAACCCGGTTTACCTGGAACCTCTGAGTAAAATACCTGCTCACATTGGCTTGGAAGAACATAGGGCTCATTTCCAGCTCGCTCAATCAACCTTGTATTAACCATGGTAAATCCATTATCATGTTCAATAACAGTTCTCTCAGGATCATTTTTATTCAATCATAGCCTATACAATAGGACGACGAACAAAATTAATCAGAAGGACTTAAATTCACACTCAATTATATCATCTAAAATCCCATAGTATCAATTTTCTAAGACTTTTGGATGTATGTCGCTTCTAGATGAAACATTAGTCACCTGAAATACTACAGTTATACCAGAATCACAAGTTTTCTTCATGTCATCCAACATTTTGATTCAAAATTTACAACCATTGCACCACATAGCCTTGTGGTGTTTCACCTGCAATATGTCAAACATGTAAAAATTATTGCAATACCGTCAGTTGATAAACATATTTATTCTTAGCCAAATGTATGCAAAGAAAACAATCTCAACATATATATACATTAATATAATTTAAAATAATTAAATAGCATGGGTGATTAATATATTTATACGTACCTGTTTATCTCTTAAACCATATGCTAAATCAATTTCCCTTTGTGTAACATTGGAATCTCCATTATGATGAGCTTCTTTAACCAATGAGGCCACACCTTCCCATGTTAATGCGCGACCAGATTGTTGACATCATTCAATCCATACCATCACATCCAATCAAGATTGTTAGCTCACATTACAAATGTATGCTGGTACATCCCACTCGACCAGTACCAAAATGATTAAAATTCACAAAGCGGTACATTATAATTGGATTTAAAATACCCGCGATTTACCGATAGCAATTTATAATTGATGTATATTGAAGATTAAAAATTAAATAAGTACAATATACATAAAAACCATATGTAAAATGTATACCAATTAATCTCCATCACCATCTTATGATTACCTCTCACTTTCCTCAATCTACCTTTCCCCATCAGGTACTCCCCTTCAAATTTGTTAATAGAGTTGGGATTCCAAATGTGATCTAAATGGATCTTTGCTACAAACTTAGGAATATATTCACTAATGTACACCATGGTCTGGTATACCATATATCCCTCCACCATAGAACCCTCAGGATGTGCTCTTTGTCTAACCAAAGCCTTCAAAAATTTCAAGTGCCTCTCAACCATCCACATTGACCTTGTGTGTACAGGTCCACACAATTCAATCTCCTCAACTTGGTGTATAAGGTAGTGTTCTTGTGCACTGAAAAATGTTGAAGGTAGACACTTTTTCATTTCACACATTAGACGAGGAATTTTTCTTTTCCAATAATTTATATCTTCTTTATGTATTTCTTTAGATAATAGCCATCTACAAGTGATTCAAGGTACAAATATATTAACGATATTTAACAAAAATATACAATATATTACATAACAAGTAAAACAAATGGCAATTATAAGATGTATACAGCGAATTGAACAAATCTCGCTACTTACCTCATGTATTTTCAAGATCATATATAACTTGCTTCACATTGTTGTCAAAGTTAATGGGAGAGATAGAGGTAGAGCGTCTTGCAACAATTATAAAATGATCTTTTCATTATTTTTCCAAAGTAGTAAACACAATACACTCAAAAGTACATGCATTATACAAGTGTACATAATATACCAGAATAATTACCTTAATGAAGGTATGCCAATCATGTGTTTTCATCCCTGACCCAAATTCACCTTTCTTTGTTATTATATTGTTTATGTTCGCAACAAATCCTGTGGGAAATCAAAATTTTCGTATGACTTCTTTTATAGCATTGCTTTGATGCTCTATTAATAACCAAGGGAGGGCACTTATATTAATTTTGTCTCCATCGCTATTCAATTGAATGATATTTTTCATTGTATGATTGGCTTTCTGAATGTCACTACAAATTTTGACAAT
>VDFB02330769.1:0-25612 GCA_007258455.2 Sequoia sempervirens
TCATCCCACAAAGTGCATTATGCGGAAATTGAGGAAATCAAGGCAAAGGTTACCTAAAGTTGACTTTAGTAGAAGCAAACTGAGATGAAATCCAAATGTTTAGATGCCTCTAAGGACATGAATCCCAAGGGAAAGCAATAACATGTGAATTTTTTCAAGGATATTTTCTTATACTAAAGGGTTTGCAATTTTGATGATTTGTTGAATGATGGTTTTCAATGTTTTCGATCAAAAAGCACTGTGTTTTCAAACTGGCTCACAAGCAATGCAACATCCTAGCTCAATTGGTATATTTTTCCTGGTGGGCTTGCCTCATGCCCTTCATAGTAGAAGAGACAATTTTACATGCAACCAAGGACAAAATATAAAGGTATGTTAAGAATGAAGTCTTAACCTCTATATTTCAACCAAGATTAGACATGGCAAGTAACTTCTTGGAATCTAAGTTCCAATGCACCACTTCGATAAAATCATTGGATGGACTAGATGACAACTACAAACAAGGTTCTTAATGACACATCGGGGACATGGCACCTTGAGAGAATCCAACAAGCCAGTAAAGGCTTTAATCAATCATACTAAGGGATCTTATACATTTTATGGTAGTACTCCATTCTGAAAGACACTGTATAGCTAAGGCCTACATACCATGAGGACTTGACAGTTTAGTCTTATCCATTTATATACCGGCCTGAATGAAAAACTGGTTGGAGTCACCTTCGAGTTCTCCCTTCAGATGTGTCCCTTAGGCATGCCCCTCTAAAGGTGACTCAAAGCAATCAAATGCATTTTGAGTGTTTTCTCTTGCACCCTAGATCACATGAAGTGCAAGGGGAGAGGATACACACTCAAAATGCATCAAAGACAAAATCACACACTTCAAGCACTTGTTCATTTTATAGCCCAAAGCAATAATGAGTTCATTTTAAAGCACCAAGCTAAATGTGAAGTTGATTTGTTCAATTCTAGAACCCAAAAGTAAAGTTTAGTCAGTTTCTAAGGTTCAATTTTAATCCAACATTGAAAGAAAACAATGATCTAGTTGGCTTAAAACAAAAAATTATAGCATGAAATGGAAGCCTTTAAGCATTAAAAAATGTTTTGTGAGTTTCAAGTTTGATGCTCAATTCTTCAATTCCAACCTTGCTTTTGTCTTCAAGCTTGGCTCTAATGCTTGATTTCGATGTCAACCTTCACCTACAAACATCATCATGACAAATAAGATTCATCAATAATGTTTCTTGAGTATAATGAATTTCCAAACTTTGTCAAATAAGAAAGTTGTTCTTAGAAACAAGTTTTTGAGAGATAAAAAAGGAAAATAGTTTAATTAGTTATTTTAAAATAGCTTATAAAGAATTCTCCTTCTAAATCCACTTTCAGCCTATGAATATAATTGTTTTAAACAAATTCAAGGCTACTTTTATGATTTACTTGTTTGTAAGAAAAAAAGAAAATATAAAAATTCATTGCTACTTCCCAACTCATTTCTATGCCTACTCAAATCCCAAATCCAATCCCATAACTTGGACGACTGAGCTCTAAATTCAATGACACCAACCAAGCACAAACAAGGTGATTTAATGCAACATATATTAATATCACAATGAATACAAGATTTGGAATGTCAACCAAATGTAGATTTGGGATGCCATGCCTAGGGCAGTTAATGCAGCTGAAAGGATTTAGGTGAAATAAAATTAGTCAAAATGGTAACACAATCAATAAAGCATATAACCTACTAAGTCACGCCATATCTATCATTAAATTCAAGACAGGAATGTAGATCCTCTACCTACGTGTCAGATAATAAAGTCATCTCAGAAAGACATTTATATTTTGAGACTAACAAAGGGATTTTATAAGGGAACATATCTCAACACTCTATTTTGTGCATCACTATCAAAGAGACTTTAAAGAAAGTGACAGAAACATAACGCCATCATAATTGTGAAATCTTTGAGTACTTTCAGATTTTCACTTGATTCGGAATTAACTCAAAGACAATGACTTCTGTAATTATTTCAAAGGAACTACCCTTTCTATTGATGCAGTGGCCATTATGGGAGGTTTGAAAAGGCGTAAAACATGGAGAAAACTTGCCAGATGTTAATAGCTGGAAATATACAAGCAACATACATGTATGCGAGATGGGGAGGTACACATAAGGCACATGGATTCTTTGACAAAATGTTTCAAAGAACTGTGGTTTCAATAAATACCATGAAGCATAAACAAGTCACGTTGAACAGTCTGACATAATTCTTCAAATGTAAGGCCGAGGTCAATAATCATTCCAATATCAACCTATAGCTCCCTGCACGCAACATACGCCTATGAAACTTTTCACTTCTTTTATCAATATTAATTTTTTGGTCAACCGCAAAAAAAAGCTTCCTTAACTTAGTATGCCAAAATGATTATTGGCTGCTAATGAAATGATAAAGATTAAAATTATTGGCTTTCATGTGGAAAAAGATCTTCTAATAATGCCTCCTTTGACTAGCATCTTCCCCTGCGCTAAAAAAGAAACAAAGTTTTGTTAAAAAGGCTATTGAAATCCATCAAAACATATAGTTGGTAGAAACTTCGCTAGATGTTATATCTAGAAACACCATGGTAGACATGTATACAAAGTGTGGATGCACAGACCAGGCACATAAGCCACTTTGACCGAATGTCTCAAGAAGATGTGGTCTCTTGAAATGCAAGAACTGGTTGGGTATGCATAGACCAGATTTTTTTTTTTTGGAAGGGGTGAAGAAACTTTCAAGAAAATGCAAATGGTAGGTGTATTTTCATTAAGTGCAAGAGATGCGCCACTTCAACTACATGTATTCATTGTGCACAGACAAAGCTGGTGGACGTACAAGGATGTTAACATTATTCTGTGGACTCCCCAAGGTTGGTTTTGACATTGATGGTAGGCCATTGTAGTTTCAACATATTTCTAATGAGGCTCAACAATTAATGATCAACATAAACATCAAGCACAACTTTAACAATGGTATGAATTCAATAATCAACTTCATAACAATACTACATTACTGCCATTGACTCGTATCAACAATGTGTGGCTAAATAAGTAAAGTGTAGCAACAACTCTTTTTTCTTTCAAAAAGTATGGTAAAGGAAATAGCACAAAATGCCATTCAACAACCATCCTTAATTAAACCTACAGAGAACTCGCATATGAAAATTACTCAAAAAGAAAAGAGAATAGTCATGGTCAATGAAATGCACAAAATAATCACCAATAACAGCAAAGAGCAGATATAATCTAGATCCCAGATAACAGTAGAGAGCAAAACATTTTTTCTAAAATGTTATCTCATGGAAATTTTCAATGATGGCTAGATCTTTGACAACACCCTCTAATTAATGCAAGGCATAGAAAGTTTCTAAACCCACACTTATAGCCAACATATTGTGTTGTGGACTAATATATAAGGAAATGGAGAGTGGGTTGCGGTCAGGATAGCTCTCGTATTCATGATAGAAACAACTTAGGCATAATATGTGGATAGGATAGCTCTCAGATTCACACAAAACAAAGAATATGCATAAAGTCAAATTGTTAAAAAGGCATACATAAAACTCTTAAATAAATGTGATGTGTAGATGTAAAAATAAACCAATGTGTAAAATGGGAGTATAGATACCAAACACAACACACAATCAATCCAATTTAGTCAAAATAGATATCCACCCTCCTTCTAGTGCCATAATGTAGAACCTTAAATCTGCATTAGCTCAAAAACAAAGCCCTTAGCATTGTTAGTAAACCAAAGCAAACAAATATTTCCTATAAGATTCATCTAATCACAAGAATAATGCAAAAAAAGCAAGCAAAACATAGAAAACATCATTCTAATAATCAAACTAGCATCCTATAGTGGATTGGTGCTTCTATGGAAAGAATCCCTTTCCCAATCCTTGATTAAGCTCCATGATATGAAAATGATATGTTGATAATTAAGATGATGAATGGACAAAATCAATTCTTAGTTTAAGAGAATGACCTTGCATGAGGATTGTGGATATTGTGGAGATGAAATGCTAAAATTGTAGAGGATTTGCTAAAGAATGATGCCTCTATTTAAAGATTTTCAAATGCTAAGAGTGCCAAACATGGAGGATGTGGGAAAAAGATCAAGCCAATGATAAGAGGCCACTTGTCAACTTGTGAGTGGTTGATGCATGTGCAAGATTTGGGAAATGTGCCCAAGAGGGAGAAATTTCAAATTCAAATTGTGAAATAAATGTTGAGTTTGACTTGTGCAAGGGACATGTAAGAGGCATGTAAGAGCTCATAAGTGACTTGTTGGATGTACATGTCCACTTGTTTTTGAATTCAAACTTGAGGGAATATTCCTCATAGATACCATGTTGATGGAAAATGAGGGATTTAATAAATCAATAAATTGATTTATTTGTGCAAGTGGGATTATCTAGAGGATGTAATGGGTGGTTAGGTTAGGCTAATTAGGATTAGGTTAGCTTAATGATGATTAGGATGATTTTTACTTTTATGACTTAAATATTTGATTTATTTAAATAAGAAAAGGATGGAATATGCATTATGATTTAATCAAATGGATGTTGAATTTATTTGATTAAAAGGTTAATGATAATATTTATTTAATTTTAAATTAATGACCTTAGGAGATGGAGATTAATGAAATTACTTGATGAATGGATGAAGGTGAACTTGATTAATTGATGAATGGACCTAATGTGAAACCTAGTTTACTTGATGAATGAACCTGATTGAATGCATAATGCTAATTTTGCATGTCTACAACTTCTACCCAAGATAATTTGTCAAGCCATGAACAACTTAGCATACTTCTAGCTCTTTCCATGATTGTTTGATTCATCCTTTCTGCCACACAATTATACTAAGGAGTGATAGAGTAATTTTCTATCTAACAATTCTTGCATGCTTAAAATATTCATCAAATTCCTTAAAACAGTATTCCACTCCATTATCAAACCTTAATACCTTAATTTTATAATCTTATTGTTTTTCAACTTTAAGGCTTTAAATTCCTTAAAATTAGTGAGTACTTCAGATTTATGTCACATAAAATATAACCACATAATCCTTGTAACATCATCAATGAGGGAGAAAAAACAAGACTCACAAAAAGTGAGCCAAGAAATAACAACCATAAAACTATGCTTTTGATTGAAGCATAGAAATTGTAACAAGTCATATTTTTTCTTGAAGCATGAAATCAAAAATAGAGACTAGATGCAAAGAAATAGAGGTAGCAACAACAAATGAACTAGATCAAAAAAATAACCCAAAGGGGAGCCTAGGAAGAAGAACACTATAAATTTCCTCCAATAATACTGCACCTCTTGATAGGAGAATAATTAAACTCTAAGTTGAAGGAAGAAAACCCTTGGCAACCATTATAGCTTTGATAGCAAAGGATAATCTGAGAAAGAGGAAAAACCCAAGCCAAGCTGACATGAATAATCTCCATGGAAATAGGAGACACCCCCACCTCAAAAGGGGGAGCCAGATAGAAAGACAAGGTAGAAGACCCAATAACACCTATAAGTCTAGGAGAGGATAGTTGTACCTCAACTCAAAGAAGCCAACCCCTCCAAATCCCAACAAAGGGATCAAACAACAACACAAAGGAAATAACAACACCATCCCCAAAAGGAGCAACAAAACATAAGGCCAACCAAGGCCAAGATTCAACACAAGGTCAAGAGAGTACCCATGTGGAGATGAATATCAACAACATATCTCTACAAAAAAACCCCAAATAAGGAAACAAAGATAGCACCCTACAACTTAATAACACCAACAACCACCAAGGCTTGTAAAAATATCTTAGATCCCACAACCTTACTCCAATAATGACCAACAAAGCAAAAGAAGTATACCTACTTCATGGGCAAAGAACCCATACTTTCCAAAGAAAAAGGGAAAGAGCCATGTAGCTACAACATACTGCTGAACATGTAGAAGAATAAGCCTCTACAGAGCCAACAAATAAAAACTTGAATAAATACACAACCTTCTAAACCAAACTTGGTATTGAGACAAGATAGATACTCCCCCAGTAGCCCACAAGGAATAGGGGCCAAGAGGCTCCAAGTGGAAAAGAAAACCCAAAGTTCTACAAGAAGTGCTTCAAAACATGACACCAAATTGATTAGTAGAAACTAGGCAGAACCAAGATCCATCAAACCACCCATGAGAACCTATGAAGAGAGAAAACTGATAAGAATGCAGAAAGCACTTTTTAACCCTCCCCAATGGAGTACAATAACATAAAAATAGATGGACCAACACAACTTTAGGTCACCCACAAGTTCCCAAGAAGACAAAAATATTAGAAGAAAAACACAAAATAACAATAGCAACACCCACCAAGCACTCCCAAGCATTCCTAACTAGATTTAGGCATCTAAGAAAAGAAGAGGCAAAAAGCAACAAAGCACCAACACTGACCAAATTAATTCCAAAAAGTCATGGCTAAAGGAAGAGAGCACTAGACGCAATCTGGAAATAAAGAGGCTACAAAAGCCTACCCCACACACTCGACACTAATGGAACAACCCCCATGGGAAAGAAAAACTTTAAAAAACTCCAAACACTACAAACCCAGGTCATGGTAGGTAGAGAGCAAGCATGTAAGACAACAACATGCACATCAAAATAGCAGGGATTGCATAAAAAATGCACAACATGAGTTGCATGCCACAAAACCACTAACCACCCACCATTTGGATCATCGATGTTAGGATCTGACCCTCCATCCATGTCTTCCTTGGCAAAAAAATTCAAACAATTCAAACCTAGTGAGGTGCTCCACTTCCCGCTTTATAATAATTTAATTTAATACAATAATAATTATAAAATAATAATACAAATTTAATTATATTATCAATATTTATAATAATTTTTATATTAAATATATCATATAATAATATATATTAACAATTAATTATTATTTTTATTTATTTAATTACTTTACAATTATTTTATATTAATTCAAAATTATATAAGAACTATTTTTATTTATATAAAATTATTTTATTTTACTTTAAACTAACTTAAATATTGTTTTTAATTTTTTTAAACGTTAATGGAGGCATTAAAATTTATAAATACAGTAGTAAATATAATAAAATATAATAATATATATATTATTTAATTATTTATTTAATTTATAATTATTTTATTCCAGATGAAAATTATGTAAAAACTATTTTATTTATATTAAATGATTTTATTTTACTTTAAACTTAAATATATTTTTTTTGGATACCTAAATATTATTTTTTATTTTAGTTTTCTAAAATATATATTGAAGCAGCAAAATTTTTGAACACATATAATTTCTATAATGGTATGCATTGTATGGGGGATTTTTTATATTATGATGCCTTTTTTTAAAGAGAATAGCCAGGGAGCAACAACATCCACCCATAACCTACATAGTAACTCTTAGTATTCCGTCATTGTAGGACTCTTTCCTTTTGTTGGGTGGTGAAGCCCAACCGTTATTCTACCACTATCTATTTATGATGATTCCTTTACTATTCTTGGCTGGTGGTTGGCTGAGTGGTGCCAAGATAATAATTATATTGTAACAGCTGAAGGTGTATAAAAAGCATGCTGCTGTGTATTGTAATTGGATAACTGATAATAGATTTTCCCTACTCATGAGTGGATGTAGGCATATTGCCGAACCACTGTAAATCTGTGTCTCTATCTTGTTCTTTTTAATTTCTATTTTATTTTATTTTCTGCTCGTTTTATAATTAACAATTGGTATTAGAGCTTGGTGAAGTTTTGATCAGAGATGGAAGCAGAAGAAAAAGAAGGTGGAATTTGGGAAATGGATAATGCTTTCTCGTTTCAGCCCTCTCGGTACTTCCAGTATATTTTTATGGGTATAACTAATTTTATAGTTTTAGAAGATGAGGCTGATTTTGTCATTAAAGAATTTCTTAGCAGTTTGTATTCCACTAAAGAAGAGGGTGTGAAGCAATCCCCAATTGAAGGAGAGATTGAATTTGTTATGGAAGATTTTAGAGGAGTTCATGGGGCTCCCGATGACGAGCATTGGTTTGAAGATAGGGCACCTCATATACATGATTGGGCGATACAGAAGAAGAAAGTGATGTTTGCAGAGACTATTGATATTTTTTTTTATGAGCAGGAGTGTGACAATTTGAAGAAGAGAAAAAGACGTAGAAAGAGGCAGCGATCCAAAAGGAGAAAGAAAGCAAGAGAGGAAGAAGGGGCAGAGGAACCAGATGAGGGAAGGTCTAAAAATGCTCTGCGGATTGTTTTGGAGGAGAATGAATTCCCATGTGATGGGGAAGTATCATGGGCTCTAAAAGAAAATCCCATTCCCAAGTTGGTTGTTGATCTAGCATCGGAAGCTGGAAATGGTGTTGCAACGCTTGAACCGATCAAGCCTGTTGGTGTAGAGGAGGACCTGCCTGAGGGGGGAGATGAACCCCAGGGCCTACTTGCGGGTAACATAATTGAAAAGTTTCTTAACCTTTTGCAACCTGATGAAATGTTTGTGGAATTTTCTTCCCCTACAGATGCCTTAGAGAAAGAAAACTCCAATATGGACAGACATAATAATGTTGATGATGAGGAAGTACAACAACACTTTGAGGAAGAATTAGTTCCTGAGTTGGAGAATAGAGATGATCTTGATATCGACGATGTTGCAGGGAGGCACAAGAATTAGCAGGCATAGATAAGTCATTGCCTTACTACCCCATCACGAAGAAAGGAAGGAAGAGAGGAGAGGAGAGGCAAACGTTGAGCCTCATTCTCCTGCGCAACAAGGAAGCCGTATCCCTGAACGTTGAAGGCACTCCTCCGCCTGAAGAGTTGAGGGCCAAGCAAACAGGGGGAGCTGCGGCTCGTCAGGGCAGATGGTGCCGAAGGTGCGGCCTCGGAGAAGGAAGAAGCAGGGGATTTAGAGAAGGAAGGTGCGTGTCAGAGGGCTCTACAAAGGTGCTTGTGATAGGGTCCGGGTCATCTGACTTAAGGAAGGTGAGATTGGTGCTTCAGTGGCTGTTCGTGTTAAAAGGTTGGATAGCCGTATGCTGGAGATGGCTCATGGCTATCCTCTACTTTCCCAGGCTCAACAATACAAGGAGATTCTTTTTTGTCGAGGATTTCTGGACAAGGGCCATCTCCCAAATGTGATTTGGCTGGGAATGCCCTAATGCTCTGCTTGAAGAAAAGATTCTAAAATTTCCATTAGTTAAATGTATCAGATTACGTTCCATGGCGAATTGTGTGACAGGTTTTCTCATGGTGCTGCAGAGTTTCGTGGTCTTGTTGGGTATTTTTTGTTGTTTTTGGTTAGAGATCTTAATCAACAAGAAGTTAGTCCAGGGACTGCCCTTTGGACACAGATACCTGGATTTCTACATGGGTAATGAATCTACATTGCATGATTATAGCGTGCTAGTCATATTGACAAAGAACGCGGAAGGCAGACCTGAGAAGGAGAAGATGGAGGATGACGCGAGCAATGGAAGGAGCACTGACAAGGTTGCCGCTGGTGAAGATGAGGGCATTTTGGATGTGCTGGACCAAATCGTGGGAGCCTCCTGCAGCTCTGTCCAGGTCGAAGATGTAGAGTTAATAGAGAGGTAGGCCATTGGTGTGGCTGTATCTGCTCAGGCTAATTTTATGAGAGTCATTGTGAAAAAGGCAGGAGGGGTTGGAGATTTTGGTGAACAAAGAAAACCTTCCTTAAAAGAAAATGGTGTCCCAGGAAATTTTATTGACTCAGATAAAGATATTCAAGTGATGGGAGGAATCAATAGGAAAACTGTAAACAATGTCCTGAAAACTTGTGGTGAAGTAAGCGGCACAGATGATAATAGTCACGGTAGAATTCCAGTGCTAGTTTATGATGTAATGAAGTAAGTCAAACTTTAGAGGATAGGAATTCAGATTCACATGACAGAATAGAAGGCAGACCTGCAATGGATATTATGTCAGAAAGCTACGAAACTGAGAGTGAAGGCGGTGACAATGTTCATGAAGGAACAAAGGATTTAGGTGAAAATATTAATGGGTGTGTAGATAAAAGAGTGGGAATAGAGCCCCTGTGTGTGGTGAGGGCGTTGCTTAAGAAGATTCAGAGATGAGTTTTGGTCGGTGACAAGGTCTTGGTTGGGAGTATTGACTGGAGAGATAAGAGAGACATGATAGAAGATGTATTTGAGAGGAAATCAGAGGTAACAGTTCCTCCGGTTGTAATTAATTTGGACAGCTCACAGGGGGATTCCATTTATCACAGAGATATGTTTGCGTAGGATATTGCTGCATAGTTCAATCACACCAATGGTTTGAGTCTAGTATCCAAAGCACACCAGCTTGTTATGGAAGGTGTTGCACTTGATTGGGTAGTCTGGAAACGCTTTATACGGAGTATCCTAGAACAGACGTTGAAGCCCTGCAATGTGGGCTTGTTTTCAAAATGTTGATCGTATTGGATGTGCAGGGATTGTTACAGTGCATGGTTGTACTGGTTGGCTTCAGGGGGGAGATTGTTGGGTGGTGAAGCCCAGCCGTTACTCTACCACTGTCTATTTATGATGATTCCTTTACTATTCTTGGCTGGCGGTTGGCTGAGTGGTGCCAGGATAATAATTATATTGTAACAGCTGAAGGTGTATAAAAAGCATGCTGCCCACTGTAAATCTGTGTCTCTATCTTGTTCTTTTTAATTTCTGTTTTATTTCTTTTTCTGCTCGTTTTATAATTAACACCTTTCACATGACACATTTTTATGGTTTTTCCTATTCACACATTCTACTTATACCATCCATCTTCATTGTTTACTATCTCTACTATCTCCTTTTGAGTTACCTAGGATACCTAGTTGTGTAAATCTTGTAAGTTTTTATATTCAAGGCCCACAATGAAGATATTTTGTACGTAAACAATTTGGATCATTTTATTAAAAGAATCTAATTTTTCTTTTTGGACGTTATGTTATTGTTTATTACAGTAGAATAAGTTGTTTATTTTTTTTATTTTTATTTTCAGATTCCACATTGATAGATCTGTTAGTGTTTTGGAGGGTACAAATAGTATACGTGTTCACAAAAGATGGCAGCCAATGGAAGAGCAAAACTAATATTGGATTCCATTTTAATAAGATAAAATAGATAGCCACGGATGACTTAATAAGGAAATACAATTAAGGGACCCAAAAAGCCAAGAAGATTGCATACAATAGAACATCAGATCTTAGAAAATCTAAGGACATGGCCTACAACTTAGTGGCATGAATATATACTTTCTCACATTTGAGATAAACTTAGAAACATCTGGGAATATTTTCAGCTCTCCAATATCTATATCTATAGAAATCATATGGCTGACATGACACTCTCTTGATTGACATGGCCCTATCTTTATGTGTTTGATGAGATTCACTTGTGGAGATCTGAGCATGTGGGGGGCAATATATTTGGGTAATTAAGGAAAGAGACGGTTATATCACGGCCTGGAATTTGATAGCCACCCCTACCTGTCAAATAATTTTTTTGAGATGGTTTGTATATTTAAATGCTTGTCACTTTATGTTTTATGCATTTTATGAAAAAATTTAACTTTCAAAACATATTTAATTTATATTAAAATATTATTGATTTTATTAATCATACATATTAAATATGATTTTTTTTTTATAAATTTCTATTTTTAATAGCACAAGTAATTTTATTTTTTTTAATATTATGTATCATATAAATTAATTAAGTATTTTTTAGAAGAATCATACTTCTTAAAAATATCAAATAAGCAATTAAAAATATAATAATTTGATAAAAAAACTTCATTATATGATTTGCATATATTTAAACACAAAAAATAACTTTTGGAAAGAAAGGAACTATTTTATTTTATTATTTTTAAATTGAGATGCAAAAATTAATGATGCATTACATAGAAAATAAACAAAAATAAATATTATCAAAGGTTAAGAACTCTTCTTGACTTTGTATTCTTCCATATTTGATATACTTTATTCCAATTTACATGTTTTCTTGAGGTCCATTTAAAGACACCATCCCATAATTTCATCATATAAGGATAGCTTCTATGCCAATATTTTGTGTTACAAAAGACTCTCCATGCATCTTTCATCTTGAAACCCTCACAACTCAAATGCAATGAATCAACAAAAGAGTTTAACTCCCTTTTACAATTGGTAACATCAAATATGAATACAAATTCTTTTGCATTATTTGAAGTAGTATGTTGTAAATGTTGGAGAAGCTTATCAAGCCAATGCTCTGATATATTATCTCGATTTTGACGATCTAATGGATAATAAAAAGGACTGAAGAGTTTTGCAGCCAATCCTTATTCAATTCATTATTTAAAATTTCAACATGCTCACCAATAAAACATGGCTACTATATTATCTTGAAAAAAATCAAAGCCACCTGTCAAAAAAATGCTTTAAAGAATCAAAGCAAATGCTTAATCCTTAAATGTTGTATTATGTTGAAAAAAATCAAACCTAGAATAATTATTTGTAAAAGGAAAATAAAATTTCAACATGCTCATTGTTTACCGATAAGTTTGATGCTGTATTATCTTTCAATAGTGAAAATTTGTGTTATGTAATTATTCATAAGGATATTCTATATATATTTAAAAAAATGTTAAATTAGAAAATATTTATAATTAGAAATAAATCTAAAAATCTTAAATTTAATGTTAAAGTTTCTAAATTATGTAGAAAATAAATCTTGTTAAAATATTCAAAAAGTTACAAATCAATTATATTCTATTTTGGAAAGATTTTGAATTAATATAATTTTTATAATAAATATTATAAATCATATATATTAATAAAAAACAATGATAACTATTAGTAAAAATGTCAAAATCTTTTAAAAATTAGAAACAACTATATTTAATCTTGAAAATATTCTATTTTCAACAAATTTTGAATTAATAAATTATATATATTAATATAAAGTGAAATTAGAAAAAATTATTCCAAATCTAAACTAACTTATATTTTTATCATAAAAATTATATATATACAATAAATTTTTACGGTTTAATAATAATTTTAAGTGTCAATTTTACGGTTATCTAAAAATATAGCAAGTCAAATGATACGGTCTAATAAATTTTTAGGTTGTAATATACGGTCCAAAATGCAAAAAACGATCAAATAGAGCATCAAGTTCCAGGCCTGGTCAGCCATATAATTTGTATAGATATAGATGTCAAGGAGCTGAAATATTCTCAGATGTTTCAAGTTTACATCAAATGTGACAAACTGTTTGTTCATGAAGCTAAATTGTAACACATGCCCTTAGATTTTCCGAGATTTGGTGTTCTATTGCATGTATTCTACTTGACTTTTAGGGTCCCTTAATTATAAACATAAAAAGCCCTGATTTCTTATTTATTGATTCTTTTAGCGAAAATTTTAAATTTAACCATGATTCTTGAATGCAGCATGAAAAGGGATTAAAAAAAATCCCAGAATTTAATATTTTATAGGAAGTTTAAATAAATATGGTGGTAAATCTACTGCCGACCCGTGGCTTTGAGTTGACAAGGCACGATGGAAAGAATTCCTTCATGGATTCCTGTGAGACAGTTGCAGAATTTAGTAGTTTAGGGACTTGAAGAACTACAGCTTTTCGGCAAGTCAAATCAACATCCAGGTAGTTTGTTGCAAATTATTATTTTTACAGCAGGGATGTGATGTGTTTGATTTGATTGTATGAGTTTTAATTTAATTCTTGTATTAAATCTTGTATTCAAAATGTACATTTCAGAATAGTAATTTTGTGACCACTATTTTGGATGTTAATTTTGAATTCCAAGACAGTTTTAAGTTAAGATGACTGATTTTTTTATTGTGGCGGATTCCAAAACCTTCCAGATTAAATAAAAATGTAAAATCTTCTAGAAGAATGAGTTATAATTGATGCACCCCTCGAGTCAGGCATTGAAGGGACGTCTTTGCGAAAATCATTTTCAACACTCAGCAATCTTAAACTCTGAGATTTGAACGAGTCTGTCTAGGATTTGAATTAGCTATAAATTATAACCGTCTGAAATAAAAACATTTCAATTATTTCCTTTCCATCCAGATAAAGGAGGCTGTTGATAAGCCTGCAATAGCATTTTTGCTTTTGTGCAACGATAATTTTAAGTGCAAGGCATTTTGTTGATAAAGATGACTGTAAGATAATAGTATAAAATTATTACTGATTGTTCAACTATTAAAATATGTGATGTTTAAATTGAAAATTATAAAAAGGATATGTTAAAAAAATAATGAATCTAAGAATTTTTAGTTTGAAAGTTGTGGTTTTGGGAATTAAAAACCATCTATATCATGGAATTAGAAACCATAGAAAAGGTGTGTTCACAGGTGCAAAAATCAGTTACTGTTATCCAATGAGAACAATGAATAGAGATCGTGCTAAAGAGCTCTTATGTAGCAATGCTTTTCGCCAAAAAGGCCCCAATCTCTCCATGTGAGGAACTGGTTGAAAAGTTCGTGAATTTCTGTGGAGGCTTGCCCATCTCACTCAATATTTTGGGCACCCATGTTTGTGGAAGGGATGAGAATTATTGGAACTTGGAATTGGAGAAAGTTACGGAACTCCAGCCTAACTATGTGTAATGTCCCCGATCTAAATGCATAGAAAGTAGTGACTGGAAAATCAATTCCTCATAAAAAACAGTGCTCAAATTCTTCATCATATTCATATTGGATTAAGAGATGAGTAATCATAGAAAACACAGAGTTCTAAATAACTGTCTCATAGATCAATTAAACTCATAATATGGATCTGTTTTGGTTTGTATTCACAATGAATGAAAATTACATGAGAAACTCAAATCAATCAGGCCATCGGTTCGAGAATCCTGATTTCCGAATACATACTTCTCACACGGCCAAACCTGTGTAATGCTTGAATGTAAGATTAACTCTATGTATGGCTCAAATGCAGACACAAGGCGTCCTCCATCACAAAGTATAAATCTCCCAGGAGCAGAAATCAGATCAACAGATTTATAGTATTCCTGCTTTGAAGTACTTTAGAGTATTAAGTATTTGCGAGTCATTTATAGTATTCCTACTATGAAGTACTTTAGAGTATTGACTATTTTGCAAGTCATACTGTGAAGTACTTTAGAGCATTAACTTTTTGCAAATCATTTTGTTGATCTAATTTTTGTGACTAGGAGCTATTTCCAAGTCATTTATAGTATTCTTACTGTGAAGTACTTTAGAGTATTAACTATTTGCAAGTCATTCTGTTGATATTATTTCTATGCCTGGGAGATTTATACTTTGTGACGGAGCACGCCTTGTGTCTGCGTCTCAGCCATACATAGAGTTCATCTTACATCCGAGCATTACACAGGTTTGGCCGTGTGAGATGTATTTTAAAATCAAGATTTTAGAACTGATGGTCTGATTGATTCAGGATTCTCATGTAATTTTAATTCATTGTGAATACAAACCTAAACAGATTTATGTTATGAGTTTAATCCAATATGAACACGTTAAAGAATTTGAGCACTGTTTTTTCTAGAAATAGAATTTCCAGTCACTATTTTCTTTGCATTTAGATTGGGCACATTACATTATGTTATGCTATTTTTGAGCACGATGAGAAGGAGTTCCTTCATGGATTCCTGTGAGACAATTGCAGTATTTAGTAGCCGGGGGACTTGAAGAACTATGGAGCATCTCCACAAGTCAAATCAACACCCAGATAATTTGTTGCCAATTAAAAAAAAATTAAGCAGGGATGAAATGTTTTTGGATTCCAGATTACATTGTATGAATTTTTGTTTTTTCTTAATCAAATTTTATAATGAAAATGTACATTTCAGGGTGACCATTGAAAAACAACTATTTTGAATATTAATTTTGAATTCCAAGACAGTTTTAAGTGTTGACAATTGATGCTGCGCTGCTCAATACGTTTATTCTATTCTTGGTCTTGTGTCAGTCTTTGCCGGTTGGAATAATGCATGTTACATGCAATGGCCGCTTTTTTATGTTTAGTCTATTTTGAGTCTCTATTTTTTTTTTGAATAATGCATGCTTTGCATGCTCTGTTTTTTGGCAGTAATTTCATGTTTAGCAGCAGCATTCGAGGTAGTGGAATCGTTGTTGTTTATTTAAGTATGAATAAAGAAGACAGCTTGTTGTAGCCTGAAAAATATATACAGAAAATATGTGTATTACAGTGGCTCTGTTCTGCCCTGTTTTCTGATAAATAAAATCAGTTTGTGTGTCTGATAAAATATTGTTTTCTGTTCTGTTTTCTTTACTTTTCTGTTTGGCTTTATCAGCTGGTTTTGGAAGCAGGGGTCTTTTTAGATTCTACATTTGGTATCAGAGCAGGTATTTTCTTGTGGGTTAAATATTTAGTGGTTAGAATTTCGCCAAAGGTTTACCATGTCGAATTCTAACTTCTTGCGCATTCCAGAATTTGATGGAAATGAGTATGATTATTGGTGCATAAAAATGATGACTTTTTTGATAGGAAAGGATTTGTGGGAGATTGTTGAATCAAGTTACCAGGAGCCAGCTGATTGGAATGCCCTCACAGCCAATGACAAAACAGCGAAAAATGAAGCCAAGAAGAAGAATTCTCAAGCTTTGTTTCATATTCAAATGGCTCTTGAAAAGAGCTTATTTCCAAGGATTGCGGGTGCAAAGACAACAGAAGATGAGTGGAAGATTTTAAAGGAAACTTACCAAGGAAGTGATCAAGTAAAAGTAGTTAAGTTGCAAACTTTAAAAAGAGACTTTGAAAATTTGAAAATGCAAGAATCTGAGAAAGTAAGTGATTATTGTGTGAGAGTTAAAGATGTGGTCAATAAGATGGCTACACTTGGAGAAATTGTGAACAGTGAGGTTTTGATCAAAAAGGTATTGCGGACTCTCACCACAAAGTGGAACCATGTTGCCATTATCATAGAAGAAAGCAAAGATTTGACAACATTTCAATTTGATCACTTGGTTGGATGTCTTATGTCACATGAAGAGAGATTGAAAGATTCATTTGGAGAAAGTGATGTGAAATCCTTTTCAACCAAATTGCAAATCACAAAGAAAGAAGATGCCAGTAGCAGCACCAAAAATAATGAAGGTCAAGGTAGAGGCAAAAATCAGAATCATGCAAAAGGAAATAGAGGTAGAGGTGGCTCAAGAGAAAGGGGTGGTTCCAGAGGATGAGGTAGGGGTGGTTTTGATAAGAGAAATGTTCAATGTTACCATTGTAATAAGAATGGTCACTTTGAAAGAGAATGCAAATTAAAAGAAGGTAAAAGTGTTAATTATGCTAAAGAAAGTGATGAAAATCCTCTAGATCATTTATTTTTGTCTTTCTCTAAAGGTGAAACTAGTAGTAAAGAAGTTTGGTATCTAGATTCTGGATGCTCTAACCATATGACAGGGAATGAGAACTTGTTTTCAACAAAGGATGAGAGTTTCAAGTCCAAGATTCAGCTTGGTGATGATAAATCATTGGAGGTTGCTGCAAAAGGAGCTATGGAAGTCCTCACAAAAGAAGGTATAAAGAGTTTCAATGATATTTATTACACTCCACAGTTAAAACATGATTTGTTAAGTGTTGGAGAACTATGTGAGAAGAACTATAAAGTTGTTTTTAAGAATAAGAAATGTACAATTTATGATAAGCATCAGGGCAATAGGATTGTGACTGTTGTACCTATGACAAAGAATAGAATGTTCCGTTTGAAATTTGGTGAACATAACAACAGCCTTGCTAATATGGCATATGAGGATATCAATTAGTTATGACATCTCAAGTATGGACATTTAAATTTTCATAGTTTGAAGATTCTCACATCAAATGCATTAGTTTCTATTTTACCTAAGGTTGAAGAGCACGAGGAGGTTTGTGAAGGATGTGCTAAAGGAAAGCATGCAAGGGAGAAATTTTCAAAAGGCAATGCATGGAGGGCCCATCATGCCCTTCAACTTGTTCATTCTGATATTTGTGGTCCTATGCAAACAAAGAGTTTGGGTAAGTCATCATATTTTATCACTTTTATAGATAATTACTCACGAATATGTTGGGTGTATTTTTGAAGGCCAAAGATGAAGCCCTTGATACATTCAAGAGGTTTAAAGTACTTGTGGAAAAAGAGAAAGGGTGCAAAATCAAATGTTTAAGGACTAATCGTGGAGGAGAATTTTGTTCAAAAGCCTTCCAAGATTATTGTGAGGTGAATGGCATCAGGAGGCAACTCACCACTGCATACACACCTCAACATAATAGAGTAGTTGAAAGGAAAAACCGAACAGTGGTAGAAATGGCAAGGAGTATGTTACAAACCAAGGGGTTAAGCAATGCTTTTTGGGGTGAAGCAATTGCTACAACAGTTTATATTCTCAATAGAAGTCCCACCAGTGCACTCGAAAATATGACTCCTTATGAAGCATGGTATGAGAAAAGGCCTAATGTTAATCATTTCAGAGTTTTTGGTTGTTTGGCTTATGTCCATGTACCTGATCAGAATAGACAAAAGTTAGATGCAAAAAGTGAGTCATGTATTTTTGTTGGATATAGTGAGGAAAGTAAGGCTTATAAATTTTTTAATCCTCTCACTAATAAGCTTATTGTGTCAAGAGATGTGATTTTTGATGAAGGGGGACTTTATGGTCATCAAAAAGGCCATATGGAGAAGTCAAAATCTGTTATTGTTGATGATATTGATCATGAGCAGCCCACTAATGTTTCTGCTGCAAGTGCTACAAATCCATCAAGTAGCCCCTCCTCTAGTTGTTCAATTCCAATTGCAAGTCCACCTTCAACTCCAAGTTCTAGAAGGAAGGTGAGAAGTTTGAGAGATATTTATGAAAGGAGTGCAAATCAAGCACGTGAAGAAAATCCAATAGGTGAGAGTTAATTTTGCTTTACTTTCCAAGGCTGATTTTGAACCATCATGTTTTGAAGATGCAAGTACTAATGAGTTATGGGTGCAAGCAATGAAAGAAGAGATGGATTCCATTCATAGGAATGATACTTGGGAGCTTACAGAGCTTCCACATGACAAGAAGAAGATTGGCACCAAATGGGTCTATAAGATTAAGTATAACAATGATGGGAGTGTTGAAAGACACAAGGCAAGATTGGTTGCCAAAGGCTTCACCCAGAAGTATGGGATTGATTATGAAGAGACATTTGCACCGGTTGCAAGACAACAGACCATCAGAATGTTGATTTCATTAGCAGCTCAAAAGAATTGGAGCATACATCATATGGACATGAAAAGTACCTTCTTGAATGGGTACTTAGAAGAAGAAGTGTATGTGGAACAACCACAAGGTTTTGAAGTGCAAGGAAAAGAAGATCAAGTCTACAAGTTGAAGAAGGCTTTGCATGGCCTCAAGCAAGCACCACGAGCATGGTATGCTAGGATTGATGGATATTTTCATTACAATGGCTTTCAAAGAAGAGTGAACCTGCCCTTTACTACAAGCAAGAAGGTAATGATATTCTTATTGTAAGTTTGTATGTTGATGATTTGTTGTTTATGGGTAGTAGTTCTAAGATGAAAGATGAGTTCAAAATTGCTATGATGAAAGAATTTGAGATGAAAGATCTTGGTCTCTTGAAATATTTTCTAGGAATGGAGGTTTATCAATGTAAGAATGAAATTTTCATTTGCCAAACCAAATATGCAAAATATATGTTGAAGAAGTTTGACATGGTTGATTGTAAACCACACTCCACTCCAAGTGCTCATGGAGTTGTGTTGTGTATAGATGATGGCACTGAAGTTGTTGATGAGACTACTTACAGAAGTATTGTTGGGAGTTTGATGTTTCTAACCCACACAAGGCTTGATATTGCATATTCAGTTTCACTTGTTTCAAGGTATATGACAAATCCATCTGAAGTGCATATGAAGGCATCCAAGAGAATATTGAGGTATGTGAAAGGTACTCTAGATTTTGGTATTCATTACTACTCTTCTAAAATGTTCAATCTTGTTGGCTTTAGTGATTCAGATTGGGGAGGTAGTTTGGATGACCGAAAGTCTACATCTGGTAATTGTTTTTCTTTGGGTTCTGGTTTAATTACTGGAGTTCAAAGAAGAAAAGTATTGTTGCCCTCTCTTCCACAGAAGCAGAGTATGTTGCAGTCACTTCAGCAGGTACACAAGCATTATGGCTTAGAAAACTTCTTGAAGAAATTGGAGAGATACAGGTTCAGCCTACAGTGATTTTTTGTGACAACATTAGTGCCATTAAGTTGGCCAAGAATCCTGTTCATTACAACAGGACAAAACATTTTGATTTAAAACACCATTTTATCAGAGATTTGGTGCAGAAGAAAGTAGTTGAATTGAAATACATCAGCACTAAGGAACAGTTAGGAGATATTTTCACCAAAGCAGCTGCAAAAGATCAATTTTTGACACTCAAAGATCAGATTGTGAGCCCTCTTAGCATCAAGGGGGAGTATGTTGACAATTGATGTTGCATTGCTCCATACGTTTCTTCTATTCTTGGTCTTGTGTCAGTCTTTGTTGGTTGGAATAATGCATGTTACATGCAATGGCCGTTTTTTATGTTTAGTCTATTTTGAGTCTCTGTTTTTCCTTTGAATAATGCATGCTTTGCATGCTCTATTTTTTGGTAGTAATTTCATGTTTAGCAGCAACATTCGAGGTAGTGGAATCATTGTTTTTTATTTAAGTATGAATAAAGAAGATAGCTTGTTGTAGCCTGAAAAATATATATAGAAAATATGTGTATTACAGTGGCTCTGTTTTGCCCTGTTTTCTGATAAATAAAATCAGTTTGTGTGTCTGATAAAATATTGTTTTCTATTATGTTTTCTTTACTTTCTATTTGGATTTATTAGCTGGTTTTGGAAGCAGGGGTCTTTTTAGATTCTACATTAAGTTCACATCGTTGATTTAAGGATTGAAAAGGGAAGAAAAAGACAAATAAACAAAAACCAAGATATTTTATATAAATGGAAAAACAACTTTACAAAGCTTCAGCTCTTTCTTACAGAACATTATATTATTATTTACAATTGAAACAAGAGATAGATTTAGCTTCAGCTCATCATCAGACACCGATTACATTCCTTTTGCTCTATTACATATTGAGCTTTCATCTCCTTGTCATCTCCTTACAAACTTAGCTTGAGCTCTTTCATACAGTCATACTCCAGACTTCTCATCTCATTGAACAAAAAAACCTTTACTTATACCATTCCATGCCATCACAATATCCTAGGTCATTCAGACACTTTGTGATGAGAGACTCATAATACTCTCATTTAAAATCATTTTCTGTTGAAAAGACTTGTTATTTTTGTTAATTGACATGACTAGCGGTAGATTATAGATTAACATATTTACATACTTTGCTTATGTTTAGCTAAAGTGGTGGATGTATTTGAATTAATGGTTTATGTTAAATGCTTTACTTTATGATGATATTAATGAGATAACTATGCAATGTCAATCTTTTTACTACCATAATTGTTGGAATTTTTTTAAGGGTTTTATAGAGTGCATTTTAAAGACTGATGATGAAGTTAAACTCCTTGTTTAATTAAGGGAAATAATCATGCCATTGATCAACCCAGCTAGATGATGAATCACTCAAGTCCAATTCAGCTTCTTTGTAGTTGGTTATGGAGCCTCTACCCTCAGTGCCAATCTGACATATTACTCTATGTCCTGCTTTAGTCCTATTTCAGTTCTGCTTTAGCTTTGCTTTAATCTTTATTTTGGTTGCCTTAAATCTTTGCAATTAGTGCCATGTTAGGAATCTAATAAGGATATAGTTATAAATATCCATGTTTTATTTTTAGTTGGAAGTTAGATAATTTCCAATCAGACTTATGCAATTCAATGGCAATACTTTGTTTTGCATCCCACTTTGATCAATTGGAATGAAAGCAAGAAGTTAATTCAATCACTATGTTAAGGGATCTTACCTGAGGAAGAGCAGGGCCCGCTCAACCAAAAGGATTGATCATGTGTTGGTATTTTACTGAGTTATGTTAGTTTTGTTCATTAGTGCTAAGTTTGAAATGTTAGATGTCAATTATGGAATGACAAGTTGTTGAATCATTTATTGAATGTTAAATCTGAATAGTTAAATCAACTTGAATTGCCTTTAAGTTTAAGTTCTTGATGGTTGGATTGATTTGTTATATTCATTATAAGGTTTATTAAGTTAATCAGATTTAAATGTTGTTAGTAAGAGTTAAGTTTGGAATTAGTTGTTAAGTTTAAATAGAAGCAATGATGGAACTTGTGGAAAGATGGAATTGAGGTTTGTTGGAAATCTGTTGATGGAAATATTTATGCTTTCTAGATTAATTTTCATTTCATTACATTTTATTTATGTTCTTAAAAAAGTATTTAATTTCTAGTAATCTTAAATTAGATTTCTTTTGAAAACAACATAGAATTAATTTGAATTTCATATTTTAGATTAAGAATTAAAGTAATGTTAGTCTTCTCCATGAATCGATCTCAACCAAGTCTAATGAATTCAAAAATAATTTGACAAAATATTAATTTAGGAAATAAGATAGAATTAATCCTTAGGAATTAGTCATTGCAGTTTAGCTCCTGAGAGCTCCTAAAAGCTCCTAAAAGTTCCTAAAGGAGCCAAATCAATACCTAAAGTCACTTTTTTTAGTGCAAAAGCCCCAAAAATCTGTGAAAACCATCCTTATCGCATATAGCTTTGAGACACATCTGATTCAATAAACAATTGACTAAATGATGCAAGTTGTGACATCAACGATCTTGCACATCACAATGACTTCACAGTCTTCCATGTCGGCCAAGTATAATTTGAATTAGATCACCACAAAACATGTTCGCATGAGAAAAAACCTTGAGATATTTAGTAAGGCCTTGCACGCTAGCATCAGACCCAAAAGTTAGGTCACACAAAAATTTCTTACCACATTATCAAGGGACCCATAAATAGGTCATACAAAAGATATATTCATTGCATAACATAATTATTAGAAGATAGAAAACTTTGAATTACATGAAATATATTCTAGAACTGATAAGAATTTCACAACCAAGACCAAATCTTGATTATCATCAATTTTAGTATCAACCAAAGAAACATACCAAAACTTTTAACATTCCACATGAATGTCTAGATAACAAGGTCACCTTGAGTAAGCTTTCAGCACAACATCCAACATCAAAAGATTAGTCTTCATGATTATGAGGTGATTGACTTTCACAAATGTCCCAGAATAAGTACTTTATTTCCAAATCAAAGATAACAATCATTCTACATAACATCATAGTACAAGATAGGATAAATCATTATTTTGTATCATCTAGAAAACAACCTTCTAGATATAGGTTTTGAAATCAATGAAACCAATGTTAAATCATCTCAAAAACTTCTCAACAATCTCCCCCTTTGGGATTGATGAAAAAATAGCAAAAACTCAAAAACACAAAACTTCAAAACTCCTAGCTCCCCCTTTGACAAGCAATTCACTACCTCTTCTTGTTTTTGTTTTCTCTTCATTCCCCCCCCCCCCCACTTTTTTCCATCAAAGGAAAAGGGAAAAATAAGAACATTTAGTAGATCAAGTAAAAATAAAACTTTTCACATAAAACATTTTGTTGTACTTTTCTTTCACAATTGGAAGAAACCTCTTCCAAGCTAGCACTGCAAAAACCATTCTTACACACATACTATTTAGTAGAGTCAATAACATAAATGAAGATGACCAGTCCTGAGATAGTTACTAACATTCACAATCCTTTGTATCAAAAATTATACTAGCGATATGATCCAACCAAACCTCAACAATTTCTTTGACCAACCAGAAAGTTTTAACCAAATCTCCTCTCTATCTCTGAACAATAGCATGCCACCGGAGACAATACTTGTAGATGTCAGACATCTCCTTAATGCATTATTTTCTGTCGCCAATGGGTTCGGATAACTTTTTTTGGATTTGAAACATCTTCTCTTAATCATAGCTTGGAACTGATGTCCTTGAGATCTTTCCAACAACATCCTTTCTTCAACAACTTCTACTAGATCTTTCGGTAATGAGTCAAAAACATACGAAATAGTAATACCCTTTTTGAGTAGATAATCAACCAAGGTATCATCAATTCTAAGTGTATTGAATGGAGAGAAGGCATACAAAATTTCCCAAATATTTTCATATTACCTTCATCCAACATCGAATTAACTTCATCTAGATCGAGAGAGTCTAATTGAGGTAGAGAATTTTCTTACTTCTCCTTCTCTTATAAGATATATCAATGACATCCTTCGTGTTAATTTTCCTCTTTTTAGGTTCTGGAGGGGAACCATCAATGACAACCTATAACTCTTTCTTACCAAAGGAGGAACCCACCTCAAACTGACTAGATGCTATCACACCAGAGCATAGATTCTTTTGCAAGGATAATAAATAAACTTTTCATGCACCTACTTTGTCTTCCATACATTCTACATACCTATAGACTTGCTTTTCGATAGAGATTCTAGACTTCCACTTAACATTCTCCTTTGAGAGTAGCAAACTCAAAAAGTAAAATACTAAACATATGAGCAAAGACCCAAACTAGAAAGGATAACTCTCACCAAAAGACATTCTAAAATTCTCAATCAAGTTTTTCATTATGAGGCTTCACTAGTCAAACTACTTATTTTCCTTCACCATCTTATGTGCAAGATATACAACAATAGCTAAAGTAGAACCTTCACGATTTTGGAAAAAAAAATTGTAAGTGATGCCATACGCAACATACCTTACTTGAGGATCGACAATGGTGTTTATTAGGAGAGCTCAAAGGTCTTTGTTGATACCAGTAAATTCCTCCATGTCTATATTTCACCATTTTCTTCCCAAGGAGGTCACCAACACTGCACAATCCATTAATAGATTCAATGAATTCCTTAGTGATTATTCATCATCAAAGATTGCGCCTCTCCAACAATGTTATTAGAAATTAAGTAAGCGGGGGACTGATTTGTGCTACACTAAATACCTCTAGGATTTTTATAGAAAGCTGGTTCTTCTTTAGGCTTTGGGGAAAAGGGTAGAAGAAAATGTAAACATAAAACATAAAAATGGTGATGGACAAATTCTTTTACAACGTTTCAAACCCAAGCATTCCTATGAGTGATATAATTAGACATAGAATGCAACAACCCTTCATTTTTGGAAAGAGAATGAACAACAAAGGCTAACAACAAGCACAACTTTTATAAATTCAAATATTTCTATGGGTAGTGTTCATTAAGGTCCTATCAAACATAAAGATTTCTAAGAGTAAGAAATTTTTTTCATAAATTGCATAAACTCTCTCTCCTAATACAGCTTGACACAGTGTTTCATTAAGAATGAATGTATAAAAAAGGAAAGCTTGATAAAGGCCATACATGCACAGTCTCAAAGATTTTTTCTCAATAGTTCATGTTTCAAATATCAAATGAACTCTAAAAGAGAGGTTGGATTCCAATTTGACAATAGTTTGAGCTTTAAAATATATAAGATGCCAAATAAAAGTAGTTCT
>VDFB02330770.1:0-31410 GCA_007258455.2 Sequoia sempervirens
TGACATATATGACATACCTTAACATCGTGACATTGTTATATTGGATAAACCATTCATAACCTTAAAGTTCACCAGCAACAATATAGCAGAGAGAAGAGTTGTTTTGGAGCCTTCATAAAGGGGCTTGTGTGCCTTCTCAAGTACAAGTAAATCATGAACATCATCAAAGTCATCTTGATCATCATGATCAGTTGCACCACTAAATGTGTCATGGATCAATGTATTTGTACCATCATCTTCAACTGTGTTTTCTGGCGCATGATCATCTTCTTCCATAGGATCATTAACTTCATCTTCGATATTCACAGCTCCATGTTCCTCAGCTTGCAAAACCACATTCTCTGGGGCGTGATAATCCATATCTTGTTGATGCAGAGCCAAGGGACCCAAACCCACTCAAACTTGCAAAAGAGCATCAAAATTCCACAAGACCTCTTCAGAGGTTATCAACCAACATACAATGACACAAGAATCAACTTTGTACAATTACTAAGGTAGGTTCTTTGAACTCCTCATATTCACCCCCATTTACACAAGCTTTCCTTGTAGTAGTGGAAGACGGGTTTTTGTGACTTTTCATCAAAATTCTCCAAAACTCTTAGAGAACTAAATATGGATTTAGATACCCCTTTTAGGGTTACATAACATATTTGAAAACCAAGTACCACTACTTTGGACTGAATGCCTCAAAAATGGACTTTTCATTGTTTTAGGCCTCTAATTGGGCCACTTTTCCAAAGTGACCACCCTTTAATCTCCTCACCAGACCCCCAAACCCAAAAACAGTCCTAAGAAATGATACAAAACAATGGATTTTCTATATCTCATGATCCCACTTGCACATTTAAACCCTCAAACTTAAAACCCTCCTAGAATATGCAAAAACCAAGGGTTTTGGTGGAAAACACAACTCCAATTCTTCCCCAATCAAATCAATACTCCAAACACCTCTCAAAACATCTTCCCAGGCCCAAAAAATGTTCACAAGGCCAAAACACACATTAGTTCACCCAAACCCTACCTAGGTTGCTTGAATTTCACACAAAACATCACTATACAGCCAAGGGCATCATTCCACCAGCCAATTTCATGCTCCAATAGACTCCTAAAGGAAATTAACATTTAATCAAACATTTTACACACCAATCCACCAAGTTACAGGTCCATTACAGTGGGTGGATTGGTGAAAACCACTAGTTTAAGACCCCCAAACCCTTGCACAGTTAAAATAGGGCAGTCACTGTTTTTATGATTTCCACACAACTAAAAATGGATTAAACCTTCAAACCAAAGGAAATTGCAAGTAAAAACATTATTCCATGCTCACAAGGGATATCAGACCATGGAAGACCTGTACGAGTCGGTACAAAGAAGGAAAATGTTGTAAAACATAGAAAATTGCTTGAAATAGGCAGAATTCTTATTGAATATGGCTTCAATCTATTTCATTAACCTCCATTCAAGTGTTTACAGCATATTTGAATTTCTTTTCATCCAAAATCAACTCCCCCAATGTCTATAACTACCTTCAACCACTTTTCAAACACTAACAACCCCTAAACTGCCTCCTAATTACAAATGTTACTCAATCCCACCGAATTAACCTCCCAAGACACCAACCTACTTCAAATACATATTAAATGGTCTTTTAGACCTTATTAGAAATAAAAACATGACTTTTCAATACTACACCCACCTAGACCTCATTTGTCATCAGGACACTTGATCTAAAATATTTTACATTGCAACATATTTTGCAACTTCCTCGTTGCTTGACAACCAAAAGACCTTCCATCCACCTATTTTTTTATTCAAAGGAATTGCAGCTTTTTGGCCAAGACTATGAACCCGGAATACAACCATTCAACAATACCACCCCATGAGGTTTGAACCTTGGTAGCAAGGCTGTAATGCCACCTATAAACTATCACACCATGCCAATGCCGGCTTCCATCCACCTATTGAACCTTCCAAATTAAATTTGATTTCATCACAAAGTGTTGGTTCCTACACCACTTGTACCCTAGAGCTCCGCCTTTGCGTAATGATGCGACACAGTCGTATGATCATGATCAAGTGATTTTTATATATATAGAAATGTTAAAACGATATAAACATTTACAAATTCAATCAATATAAACACATATAAGGAACAACTTACTAATGGATGATAATCATGCCCCCCCCTTCAATGTGACCATGTTGCTTACAATTTCTCAAGCTACATTTGTGATTAAATTCTTCCCATATAGATCTTTAAGCCCTTGCAATTATTGCAAGGACAATAGCTTTATTCCCATCACCCTTTCTTTTCAATCTAGCCCACATTCTAGCAATTGTCTGTTCATTTTGTTCTGCACTAATATTATTTGACATGATTTTTATTTACCAAGCTTGAATATTTAGATCTTAAAAAAGTATCAAACTCAAACTCTAATAATTTTTAATCATAGACAGGTTTACAAAATCTAATAATTCTGATATTTTGCACCAAAAAATATTCGGCGTACAGCCTGCAAAGAGATAGTCACGAAGTTAATGAACCCAAAAAGAAACACTTTAAAATGTTAATTCCAAAACTTATTAAATTGATTTTACTATGATTTCCAAGCTGGTGTTAGACTCCTAAAATCCTTAATATTGAACTTTTGCACAACAAAATCACGGAAATGAAATTCTCAAAATGCACAAGTCTAAAAATGAAATCTGATGAGATGTTGCTTTAAAATATGATTTTCAAACCTGGAAGTACAAATCTAACTTCACAAATGAATTATGGAAAAAAGATAATGACTACCCTCAACCTGGCGATATCTTCTTGAATTTTTTCTGATTTTTCCCAAGAAAATCGTCCTTAGTTCTCCACAAACTGTCGCAAGTAGAGAAAATTCGCAAGTAGAGCAAATTCGCAAGTATAGCAAAACACTGTCGCAATAAATAGGTGAAATCACTTTTATTTATGTTGGCCATAATTTGATTTTTTTCTAATTTTCCATGTTTGTCGAAATTTTGAGGAAACGATGCGTCAAAATTTTGACAAAACCAAGTTCGTCAAAATTTCAACCAATGTCGGGGATAAAATTTAAAAAAATTGAAAATTACACATCAAATATCACAAACAGCCGACAATACATCAAATATTTCGTCAAAAAATTTCATCAGATTTTGCAGTCAAATGAGTTAGTGTCATGACTTTCTAGAAGTATACCTAGATGATTGGGTGGTATATGGATTAATTAAAGATCACATTTAAGAATTAAAATTAATTTAAGAACGATGTTGAAGCATACAAATTTCAACATATTTGAAGAAATATATATTTTTGTACCTTTTAGAACACTTCTAGGTCACCTAATATATAAAGAAGGTTTGATGGTTGATCCACTAAAAATGACTACAGTCTTTAATTTACCTATCCCAAAGATAGTAATAGAAGTAAAGATATTTCTTAGATACAAGAGTTGTCATAAAAAAATTATGAAGGGATATGCATAAATAATTGGATGAATAGAAGAAATTTTGAAGAAAAATATAAACATAACTTTCCAATGGATAAAGTAGTGTTAAGAAGATTTTGACACACTGAAAAAGAAGATCATGGAAGCACCAGTTCTAGTTTTCTATATTGGAATATCCCTTTCCATGCACATGTGGATGAATCAGGTACCATAATTGTACCAATTTTAGCATAACCAAGAGGAAATAAAGACCATCCAATTACATATTCTAACCATAAAATATCATAAGCATAAATAAATTACACTACCATAAAGAGAGGCATTGCCTATGGTTTATCACTACAAAAATTTAGAAACTCTCTCAACCTTCCATTTATATTCTCTATGTTGGCACTAAGTTGTCATTCATTTCAAAAGGGATATTGTGGCCATTCATGGTCATTGATGTCTAGTAGTCTCACTCAAAATGATGCATTTGAAGTTGCAGTGCAAGTCCTGAAGAGTTGCAAAAGTTCGGGCTTTGGGCTCTGGTCATACCTTATATTGAATGCCTCAAAGAAATGAAGAAAGAATGAGTAAAGTTCAAAATGTGTCAGACTTCAATATTTGGTCATACCTCATACCGAATGCACAAAGAAAAATAAGATAGAATGTGGGAATTTCAAAAAGTGTCAAACATCAAGCTTCGACAAGTTGCTTTATGCCTTACCTTGTTGGGCATCGAAGGTTGATGATAAGTCTTATGACTTATCAAAAAGTGAAGGAAGGAGTATGAAGGAAACGTGAACGCCAATACCCAAAAGGGTTTTGGGGATTATGGGTCAGAAGGTTGGCTTATGCCCTATCATAAAGATAAGAAAGGAGAATAAAGAAATATCGAAAGTTGATACCCGATAGGGTTATGATAGTGAGCGTTAGAGATTGGCATGAAGCCTTATGTCTTACTAAAAATTATGACAAAGAGAAAGAAGAAATCCTGAGAGCTGACACCTAAAGAGTTAATTCAACCAACACTTGTGAAGGAAGTGTTTGGGCATTGGAAGGTAGAAGGAATCCTTAATGTCTTATTGAAAAGTATGTAAGAGGTAAACGGTAAATGCAAAGCCTGACACTCGATGCCTCAAAGGATTTATTGATGCTTTGCAGGTCGATGTTAAGGTTTGCAAATGAAGTGGAAGATTGGTAGGTGTGACCGACGAACATAGTATAGGCTAACTACACTTGATCCATGAGGATTCAAAGTGCATTTAAGCCACTATACATTAGTCTCAATAAGATCATTCAATGCAAACTAAACTAAGAATCCATTAAAACTAACATATTAAAATATGAAAGCTTTAAAAACATCTATTGTAATTGTTGATGGCCAAATTGACACAGCAACATGCAGGCAAGATGTAATCACCTTACCTCTCCTGAAAAAGATAAATGATCATTAAATCAATCATCTTCCAAGGTCCTAGATGTTGGGTCACATTGTCGCTATTTTGTTGAGTGGTCAATGAGGTTGTAATGTTCAAGGGGCCTGCTGGTTATTGGGCTTCTTGGTTGTTGCAAGATCAAACTTCTATCTAAACCTACTCTAACCGGGGGCATAAAAAAAGGGAAAAAGATAGATCAGGGATGCAAGAGAGAAAAGAATGTTGATTCATTTAGTTAACCAAACCTGTTACTCTTCAAGGAATTCCTAAACTAAATTGTAGAATAAGTCAACATGTAATTGATTCATTTAGTTAACCAGACCTGTTACTCTTCAAGGAATTCCTAAACTAAACTGTAGAATAAGTCAACATGTAATCAATACAAAGTTGAACATTCATTCACAGTGAAAACTTTAACAATAGATCGTAAATCATAATTTGAACAAAAGAAAAGATAAACTTTACTCATTCCTTGAAAGCTTCAAATCAAATGATTAACAAAACAAATATCACTCTAGAATACAACTTAAAGTAGGTTTTAGTCTATTTTCTTCTATGAAGTGAAATAGATAAGCAACATTTACAATTATGGAAAAATTCACCAATGTACAGAAACCAATGTCTTCAAATTGACTCGATTAACTAAAAATGCAGAAAAATCCATTATCTATTCTATTGCTAAATTCTAATCAGCTCTAAGAAAAATGTCTAACTGATTTTCCTAAAATTCTAACTCCTTCAAAACGAGCAGATTTGATAATATATAGCTCACTAATTATATAATTCCCTCCAGCACGATTCATGCAAAAGATGTAGCATTTGCATGCATACAATCACTGCTCACAAGTGACTTTCTGTTTTAGCTCCTGCTGGCCTCCATTTGACCTCAGTTAGCTTCAGCTCAAAATTTGCAATTTAGTTTCACTTTAAGTTTCCACTTTGAGTTCACTTCTTATTGTGATGTAAATCAACATCCTTTCCTGGAGATCACGCTAAATGGGCCCACCATACTTTTAGCTCACTTCAGTTTGTTGACCTCTTCAGAAGATCTTTCCCTTTTGCACGTTTTTTTTGTAGATAGCCTTCCAAATCTTTTATCCTTTTCTAACCCTCAAAAGCACCTAAAAATCATAAAGCATAAAGCACATTAATCAATTTATAAAATTAATTAATCAATAATCAATTTTAGAAATTAATTAACTTTAGACATTTCAAACTATTTTCAATTAAAAGCATTTAATCAAATCCTTATTTCCCTAATTGAAATAGTAAATTAAATCCTATTTTATATTAATGTTATTTTAAATAAAATAACATTAAACAATGTATTATTTGGATTTAAATTCTTGTCACTGCCTCTTCATGAATCTGGAAGTTACTTTGTGCATTCAATTTTATCATCATAAGATCGAGTCCCCCAAACAAAAATTGAAAGATCATTAAAATTTCTAAAAGAATTATCAACATCATCTGAGAGGATGTCATAGGATCTTCAAAAGAAGGCATTTATTTCCCATATATTGATTTCCATTCCCTTATACCTTGTTTCAGTGCAACATCTTGCGAGGATTTAATCTCATCCTCCAAATACTTTGAATGTTCCTATGTAATCAGCTTGCTCCTCTTCTGTTACAAATAAAATCTGAATCTGCAACCACTATAATCCCCATCTACTATCCATCTCATTCACTACATGTGTTGTATCCAGATTAAACCCTTCTGAGTTCATCTCCCAAGAAAATTTCTCCAACTCTGCATAGATTTCTTGTGTCTATGGATTTGATCTTCCTCCTACACAAAAAGCATGTACCATTTTATGGCCTTCAATCCAACTACATCCAAGGGTCTTTTTAATTCCTCTATCTCTCATCAATTTCCTCACCATTTTAACCTCACTCCACTTTCCACTTATCTTAATAATAAATTATAGGGTATCCTTGAGATAGCCAGCATGAGCAAGAAGATTAACCATGCTAGCATAGTGATCAATTGTAGATGTGATGCGAGCAGGGTTTCTCATGACAATGAAGTATGTAGAGCCCTCATTCACTAAACCTGGACGGTTGCATGCACATAGAACACAAGCAAGGCTTTCAATGTTAGGACATGTTCTAGAGTGGTTCATTAATTCAAACATTCAAACCCGTCCTAACATGTAAAGTTCGGGTAAATTTTTGGCACCAACATGTAAAGATCTTGATCTCGCACAACCCAAACCCGCATTCAAAGAATTAAAATACTTTTATTTGATTTTCGCATTTTAAAACCCGTCGGGAATCGGGAATTTTCTATTTAAACCTTTGCATTTTTAACTATTTCTATTTTTTTATTTTGTTTTTCTCTTTTATGATTTTTCTCTTTTAAATCTTTTTAAATAAAAAGATTTATTTATTTTAATCTTTTAAATTTTAATTTAAAAAGAATTTTTAAAAAATTAATGTTTAAAAACATAAAAAAAATTATTATTATTATTATTATTTTACATTTTAAATCTTTTAAATTCTTTAAAAGACTTGTTTATTGATTTTTTGTATTTTGATATTTTATACTTTTTTTTGGATTTTTGAGATTCTAAAAACAGGACGGGCGATGTGAAAATGACACAAGACGAGGACAAAGATGAACAAACAAGACAACGAAAATGACCAAAAAAAATGAATGAAAGACGAAGACGAAAAGCAAACAATTCGACAAAAAGATGGGGATCGGGATCAGGAATCGGCGAGGCACCTGAACCCAAACAAACCCGAAGGAAAAGCAGGGATCAGGATCGGGAACAAACATGGAATGTGAACCTTCAAAAGTGCAAGGTGTCAATTCCAGTTTGAAACATGAACTCGAAAGACAGACACACAACAGAAGCGAAGATCGAAATCGGGTTGGAACCAAGAATAGGAACCTCCCAAAGAGGTTCAAGGCTTCGGTTCTAGGCAAAGGAAAACCACAGAAATCAAAATCAAAGTAGAACCCGAAATGTGAACCTAAAGGAGGTTCAAAGTGCAGGTTCTGATCTAACATTCGATTTTGACACAAACAAGGAAAAGGAAAACAAGCGGAGACCAAATTCAAAAAAACACCTAGAACCTGAACACTCTCTCGAGGACAAGTTCAGGTTTCATTCTGAAACATTGACAAAGGAAAAAAAAGCAAGGTTCAAGGGTTATGAACAACTCCGGGACAAGACCAAAATGAAAACAAACACAAAATGAGAGACAAAAATCAAAACAAGCAAAGAGGGAAAAGACAAAACGAGAACAACAAAGCACAAAACATAACGAAACAAACCTGCAAAACGAAAGAAAACAAAGGGGGTCCCCAACTTTTCCAAGAAAAAATTTAGGGCATGTATGCAGGGCATAACAATACTCTATGCCAAACTTGCTCAAAATCATCACCATTTAGCAATCGTGCCTATTAGAGATGTTTTTCCTAATAAGTACTTTAGTGGATCTACTTTTGAGATTAGCTTTACTTGTCTATTCAAGATATAGTGTCTCATTTTTTGTGCCACAAAGACAATAGAGAGACATGCTCTTTCTATGGAAAATAGTTCAATTTGTAGCCCACCAGTGTTCAGCTAATGTAGTAGATCGCTCTTTGCTTGTTATTATCATCTAGTTGTGCTAGGAGGGCTCCTAATGTTGCTTGTGTTGTAGACACATAGACTATCATTTTTTTGTTTGGAATAGGAGGCATGAGTATAGGAGGAGTGAATAGATACTCCTTGACTTGTTGGAATGCTTGATCACATCTTCCATCCCACTTGAATGTGATGTCTTTGTGTAGGAGATGAGTAAATAGATGGCAATTGTCTACCAATTGCACAATGAATCGTCTAATGGATTGTAGTTTCCCCTGTAGATTTATAAGCTACTTCAAGGTCTTCAGAGGAGGCATTTCTAATATGGCTTTCACTTTTGTAGGATCTACTTCGATGCCTCTTCTTGATACTATGTACCCTAGTAGCTTCCTAGATGTTACTCTGAATACACACTTTTTTGGAGTGAGCCTCAAGTTATATTGTTCAATTCTATCAAAGACCTTTGCAAGATTGGTCAAGTGTTCTTCCCTTTTGATGTATTTTTCTAGAATGTCATCCATGTAGTCTTCCATAATTATATGTAGCATATCATGAAAGATTGTTTTCATTCCTCACTGATAGGTCGCTCCTGCATTCTTTAGACCAAATGACATGGCATTCTAGCAGAAGGTCCCCCATGCACAAGTGTTGCAGTTTTATGTTGATTGGAAGGGGATATCTTTATCTAAATATAGCTAGAGAAGTCATCCATTAGTGATAGCATCTCATTCCCTACTATTATATTGATAATCAAATCAATGGTTGGAAGAGGGAAGACATCTTTTAGACAAGCTTTGTTTAGATCTCAAAAATTTGTGTAGATTCTTATACCCCTAGTGGGCTTTGATATTGGTACTAGGTTTGATATCCATTCCAGATAACCAATTGGTCTGATAAAGCCTACATCTAGCAGTTTCTTCAATCCTACCTTTACCAAAAATGCAATCTAGGGATGCATCTTTCTTAGCTTCTATTTGATGGGTTTAGCTCCTAGATATACTGCTAGATTGTGTATGACCAATGTTAGATCTAGCCTTGGCATGTTTGCATATGTCCATGTGAATTTTATCTTTCTTTCATTGATGAATGTTGAGAAGTTCACTTTTTCTTCAAGATCAAGTGACATTGCATGGTATGTGATCTTAGGTACTTCTATTGTGCCAACATTTATAGGTTCCACTTCTTCAACAAGGAGTTTCAACTTCTCTTGATCCTCAAAAATAGGGAGATTGAATCCTCCATCCTTGTGCACCTCGGAGAAGTTTTCACCCTTAGATTTGTCTTTTATTTTTCTCTTTTCAGGATCCAATAGAGCCACATCATGGTTTTCCTTAGGGGATCTCACTTTGATTCTTACATTTTATTTTTTAATTTTGTGAATAGAGGATATAATATCCCCTCTGAATTATGCTTCCTATTTTAGTTCCATAACAAACCCTACTTTGTGATCTCTTGATGGTATGTTAGTGTGAAGCCCCATAAACTCTGCAATTGCTTCATCATTTTGGAATTGATCCAAAATAGGCATATGGTGTTGTTGGTCTCAATCTATCAGCTATGGGTAGCAAAGGGGTAGGTTGTCATCATATCTGTAAAGCTAATAGAAGTTTTGGAAATGGTCAATATGGCTTTGGCATCATTCACCTTTTAGGTATCTAGGTCATCATCACTAGAGGTGACAAAGGAAGGAGAATCCCATTCATACTCGTTAGAGTTTGTTGAACATAAGTAAAGTCTTTGAATATGGGGTTGCTAGTTCGAATAGGGAATATACTTATGCTAAAGCTTCCAAATAAGTCCTCAATGGGTAAATTGTTTTCCATAAGATGGTAAATATCTTATGTCTTAATTCCAGTAGAAGGAGCTCCTTTCTTAAAAGAGGTACGTCGAGCTTTTGGAGTAACCATGTCTAGCGAACTATAACCTAGTCCCATGTTCTTTTTTCTTTGTTCCACTATAATAGGTTCCCATTTTCCTTGTCTATATCACTCAAGGCCACCTTTTCTAGTGTATCCCATTTTTTTAGCCATTTGGTACCCTTTACTACTAGGATCAATGAGAAGGGGTTGTATTTGTTCTAGTTCTTTTTTTTCTTCCTTATAAATCATTGACGAGAGGTCCTCTTTGAATATTTCCTCATCCTTCATATCCCTCCATTTGCTAAAGATTGTGGGTTTTGCTACCATTGTTACTGGTTGATTTTGTTTGATCTCTTTAGGCCCTCCATAAATATTTGGTTTTGGGTGAAGCATTACAATGCAAAAGACTTGATTGAAATGATAGTTCTTGTTACCTTTGTCAAGTACTTGATTCTTGGACTCAGATTTTGGTTTCTTACTAGATGAGGGTTTAGCTGAGATTGATGGTAGTGTTGATGGGTTGACATATGAGAAGGATTGAAATGATATATCATTACGAGGTATACATTGGATTTTGTTGTATTTCTCCTCCAATTTTGCATAGTAGTGGAAGGGTTCAAGATCGACATATAATGTAACCTCCTTTCCTTCATGAGGGTATTTTAGACATTGGTGGAATGTCAATGGAACTACTTGTACTGAATCAAACCATGTACATCCTAGAAGGAGGTTATATGGTAGCTCAAAGTCTAGTATTTGACATGTGGTTTCTCTTGTTTTCAGTCTTATCTGTAGAGGTAGCCTGATTGTCCCTTATAAATTTCTTTCTAGGTAATCATCCCTTATAGTAATTATCTTTCCTTTGTCAATCACATCATTAGAATAGCTCAACTGTTTAAAAAAAATCAAGGTACAAATGTTTAAACCTGCATTGTTATCTATCAATACTCTTTTGACCATATGTTTGTGGACACCAATCTCTATACACATCCCTTATAGTAATTATCTTTCCTTTGTCAATCACATCATTAGAATAGCTCAACTGTTTAAAAAAAATCAAGGTACAAATGTTTAAACCTGCATTGTTATCTATCAATACTCTTTTGACCATATGTTTGTGGACACCAATCTCTATATAGAGGGCTTGGTTGTGGAATGCCTTTTGTGGAAGATCTTTCTTAGAAAAGAATAGATGATGATTTGCCATCATCTTTCCAACCATGGATTGAAACTGGTTAGGATTGAGGTCATTAGGGATTGCTATTTCCAAAGCTTTCTCTAGTATTTCCCTATGCACGGGTAATAATTTTAGCAACTCTAGGATGGAGATCAAAGCAGGAGTCTTCTTCAGTTGTTCCACAATACTATATTCATTAGATGACTTAGTTTTGGGTTTAGGTGGGTCTCCTTCTATTGTGACTTTCCCTCAATGGGTATTTACGTTACATTTGGGGTCTCTTCCTTGTATAGTTAGCACAGTGATCCTAGTGTCATTTGCTTGGGAGAGGATACCTAGGAATGTGTCACCATAGGTGTAGTTAGCATTGTGATAGTCTTGGTCTTTCCCTTTGTCATTCTTCTTAGCATGGTTTGGAATTGGATTTGTGTAGATTTGGAGGTCTTTTTTTTTTAGGATGATATTCGATATCAACTTCTCCTTTGTCGATCAAGTCTTGTATTATATGTTGCATTATATGTTTGAGTCTCATGCAATTATTCATCATATGTCATTTTATCTTATGAAACTCACATAGGACCTTTTCATTATACCATGGTGTTTTGAAACTTGGCTCTTCATAGTTTGGGCGATCATTGACCTTGATGAGGTTTTGTTGAACCAATTTTTGCATGATGGTCTCAAGTGGTTCTCCTAAGGTATTAAATTTTCTTCTTGGTTGATCATATTTCCTTTGTTGTCCTCCATGAGTTGTCGATTGGGTAATCGCTTGATTGTTTTGGGGATAGCTAAGTTGATTGTGTTGTACGTTGTTGGGAGTGTATCTCGTTTGTGCCACATGGGGTTTGTTTTGTGGTACATTGGGATTTTGTATGTTCCATATAGCTCTAGCATCAACTACTCCATTTTTTGTAACATTTTTTTCTTAGCCCAAATCTTGGGTTTCTCATTTGAACTTGAAGATTTGTCTCTTGGGTTATTTATCTTAATAACTCCCCTTGCTATGAGATATCTTTCAATGTGTGGTCCCTTTTCAATAGTCTCTTTGAAGTTTGCAAGGCACAACATGGTGAGTTGATAATTGATTTCTGCTTGGACATTGGAAACAAAGATATCCACCAATTCTTTGTCAAGAATATGCGAATTGCACCTACTAGCTTTATGTCTCCATCTTTTGAGGTAGAATGTAAAAGATTCTCCTTGCCTTTGTTTAATCTTGTAGAGGTCAGTGATGGTGACATCTTGTTCTATGTTGAACGAGAAGTAATTCACAAACTTGTTAGTCAACTCATCAAAGCTCCTAATACTTGGTGGTAGATGGGAGAACCATTCCATTGTGTGACCAATAAGACTACGTGGAAAAAGTATCATTAGGTAGGAATCATTGTTTTTCACTTCCATGCAAGCCACTGAGAAATCTTGCACATGTTCTACTGGATCACTTTTTCCCTTGTACTTATCAAACTTTGGTATTTCAAAAATTTTAGGAAAAGGAAGCATAGTAATGGAGTGATCAAAAGGGAATGGACATATATCCTGTAGAATGTAGGTCTTCTTTGGTTTCCCAATCTGGATGTCTAATATCTTCTAATTTAGGGCTTGTAGTTTCATTTCTACCTCTGTGTTAGGTACATTTGTTTGCGGAACTTGTGTGGAGTAGCCTTGTTGTCCTATCATGTTTTTTTGGTCATATGTTGGGTATTTTAGAGTTATAGGACCTTGGTAACCATGTTGGGTTGATGGATGGTTAGGTCCTTGTTGAATGTAAGGAGGGTTAGGTCCTTCTTGGATGGAAGGAGGGTTGGGTCCTTGTTGATTTTGTTGAGGAGGGGTACCTTGATAGTGCATTGGTGGTACTCCTTGTTGTGGTTGATTTTTTTGAAGGGTATACTAGTAGTGCATTGGTAGTACACCTTGTTGTTGGGACAAATTATATTGAAGGTTAACCTGATAGTCCATTGGCGGTACACCTTGTTATTGGGATGAACTATATTGAAGGTTACCCTAATAGTGCATTCGCGGTACACCTTGTTGATGGGATTGTTGATTGGAAAGGGTGCCATGTGGCACACCTTGTTGTTGGGATGAACTATTTTGAAGGTTACCCTGATAGTGCATTGGCAGTACACCTTGTTGATGGGACTGTCGATTAGAAAGGGTACCATGTGACACACCTTATTGTTGGGATGAACTGTTTTGAAGGTTACCCTAATAATGCATTGGTGGTACACCTTGTTGATGGTATTGTTGATTGGGAAGGGGACCATGTGACCCACCTTGTTGTTGATGTTGATTGGTAAGGGGACCATGTGATCCACCTTGTTGTTGGTACTGATTTGGAAGGGGACCATGTGACCCACCTTGTTGTTGGTATTATTGATTGGGAAGGGGACCATGTGGCCCACCTTGTTGTTGGTATTGATTTGGAATGGGACCATGTGACCCACCTTGTTGTTGATATTGATTGTGAAGGGGACCATGTGACACACCTTGTTGTTGATGTTGATTGGGAAGAGGACCATGTGGCCCACCTTGTTGTTGGTACTATTGTGGAAATTTCCCTTGTTGATTTTGTACATTTTGGGAAGGGTCAATATATGAAGTGTTTTGGGGCATGTATTGTCCTATTGGTGGGTTGTTACCTTGTGGCATGTATTGAGATGGACCTCCTTGATATTGTTGGGCTACTGTCACTTGTTCAATTTGGGTTGGTTTCCTAAACAAAGGGTTGTCTGTTGATTGATCATTGCCTTGTGAGAAGATTGGTGGCATGTTTGGAATCTCCAATGGTTTGGGTATTTCTCTCACAACTAAGTTTCCACGAATTACCTAATCCAAATTAATTATTTAATTCCATTTCTCTATTTCCCTATATTTAATTAAAATGGTTGCATAAATCATTTTAATTAAATGCCCACTTCCTTTTTCCTCAAATAAATAATTTAGATAAATTATTTATGCCTCCACTTGGTCAAAGATTCCTTCTCATGAATTAAATGATTTTAATTTTTAATTTCTCCATTATCTCCCTCCACTATCTCATTTTTGAATCTCAGTCGTCGATTGACTCTAGTCTCTTCACGATCTTGAACCTTCATTTCGTAACCTCCACTTCTTTGTGTTGCATGTCCTCTCAACCATTGATCTTTGAATCTTTCTAGAAGCTCGATCTCGTCCATCCATTCGAATGGTTTTCCATAAAAGAAGCCTTCCTCCTCCATTTTTGATTTAAAAACCACTTATCTCCAACTTTCATACTTATTGTTTGCAAGTATTTGCATACACACTTCACAATTTGAGGTAAAACATGCAAAGGAAGCTTGAGGAGAGACAAGAGAAGTGATTCAACTTCAATATGGGGAGTGCATTATTTGTTTACTTTGATTTTACTCCTTTATTTTGATTGTTTTCTCTTGTTTAAATTGGATTTCTAGCTTAGCTAGTGTTGTGGTTGTCACTTAGTCTATGCTGGTAGAAATTTCCCATCTTACATTGGTGAACCTAATGTGAAAGTATGATTTTTTACAAGAAAATATGTTTCTTTTTTTTACCGTGTAATAGGTCTGTGCGACGCAACTGAGATGTGCAATGACACAACTAAGAAGAAATGACACAAATTCTAAGAATAGTGATGCAACTATTAGGCAGGAATCCAAGTTTAAAATAATGATTAATTTTAGACGTGCAATGATGCATCTAAAGGCAAGAGATTCAAATTTGAAAGATTGACGCAACTGATTCAGAACAATGCACTATAGTGACACAAGTGACAGTCTGAATGACACAATCGCCTATTTAGGTATAACTTTTTCTATTTTCAATTTTATTTCAATTTTCTTTTTGGGTTTTCATTAGAATAGGGTTTTTGGTGTGCTAATCATCTCTTTTCAGCATGTGGCATTGGATTTAAGAAGCTTTTGAAACTATTTCTTTAGAAACAAAAATTGAGCTTTTCATTATTTATTTTAAGGATAATCAATTTTGTTTGTTTGCTTACAACAACTACAACTTGTATCACATTCATAAGGTTAAAATTAACATGCATTTCATTCATGAAGGATAAAATGAACAACAAAATACATATCTCCACTCATGGGTTTTAAAATTAACATGCATCACATGTCATTAGATTAAAAAGAACCCAAGTGTTTGTTTCACATCATAAGCAAGGTTAAAATTGACAAGTGTTTGTCGTGTCTTGTGGTTTGCATTATGCCATTGGATGTGTATGCTCTTCTCTCACACCACTTGGTGATCTTGAGAATCAAAAGCATTCCTTTGGTATTTTGTACAATCACCCACATATTTCGATTTGGATTTAAAATAAACCTCATGCGAGTGTGAGGAAAAGGCATTGTGTATGCTCTCTCCTTGTGCTTCATGCGACTTGGGAGATCAAAAACAACATACTTCCTTACTTTTTTTAACCCTTTAAAGGGTCTATCTCGAAAGAGGGAATGACCCAAGCAACAATGTTTCATTCCACTATATAAATTGTCATGACCATTACGAAAGTCTTGGATCACCTGGTGAGGATGTCTTATGCAGACAAGTGTCACCACTAGTGTGTGTGACATGTCAAAATCCTTTCTTAGGAAGGGACTGGGAGGCCTCTTAATTGAGATAATCTTGCCTCGCGCATAGGCTACAATATTTCCTCGAAACACAGACTAAGAACCCTTGTTTAGTGGCTAAAAACCCATTTACTTACTAATGCAGGAATGGTCATTCTGAAGCCACCCTATGTTCCACCATTCATTGTAGAGATAGGGAATCCCTCAATTTTTTTGAATCTTAGGGGGTAAGAGATCTTGGTGAGCCCGTGCCATGTAAGGGGGAGCCAGCGCCACCAAGGTCTCTAGCTATCTACTTTGTTTAGGTGTTTGGAGCAATCTGAGTAGGGACTCGGCAAGTGGTATCTTTTCTAGCCTAGGTACTACATTGTCTATGAGTGTATTTATTTACATTAGAATCAAACATTTTCACACTCAAAATTATACCAAAACAAGTGTTTGTTGACTTTTTTTGTGTTTTCCAAACATTCATCTCATAAATCTCATCAAAATCAGTCAAAAACCCATTCGAAAACTAGGTCAAAACCATCAAATTGAAAAATCAACACTCTGTGAACTACAACTGCTTGAAATAGGCCTGTAACTACAATTTTGTGTCACATCTATTATCAAAAAATTGCAATTGAAATCTTAATCCGCAATTGCCTAACACAGTGTCGCAACTATTAAACTGAACCGCAACTACTCATCAGAAACTCACAACTTAAACAACGCATCTAAGAAAAATAGTGCTAGAATTTCCTAATTACCAAAAATTCACAAAATCCTTGTCCAAAATAGAATCAAATCATCATAACAATGATCTTGACTTCTAAACTAGACACTTGCAGAGCTTTACCAATCCATTCCAGCACTTCCATTTAGGATTACATTGCATTCTAGGTTGCTTTCCTCATCATTTGTCCTTGCATAAATTAATCCTAGACCTTAGGTTGCACCTACCTTTTAGATTTCAAACATAGGGAGATTGCTAATTCTTTGGACATTCCATGGTTGCTTATCCAACTTGTCATTGACCTTCATCTTTTATTTTATAAACCTTTGTCATTGTCATCTTGGTGAACACTTTAGTCTCAAACTTGTGTCCTAGTTTAGACTCACCTTGTCAAAACCATTACCTTTGTCATCACAAAGGTCAATGACATTTGGTTTATCTATCTTGGACCTATAATAGCTTGGTTGTCATCCTTTTTCTTAAATCTCAATGGTCCATATCCTTAGTATCATCTTGCTAGTCTCATTTAGCTTCACACCATACCCTTTGACCTTAGTATCACTATCATCTTATCACTCCTTGATCTTAGATTTTTCACTTTGCATCCCTATATCCCAAAAACACAAAAATATAGCTTAATTTCATCTTGGCCTTAGTTGCATCATTACCTTTGATCATTATCTTAGCATCATCTAGTCTCCATATCATTATCCTTGATCATCAATTAATCCACCTTTGGTATCCTTTAGCATCGATTAGTTTCATCTAGCTTCATTTGGCTTCATTCTTTGGTCATCATTATCCTTGTATGATCACCTTGCATCCTTATACCCCCCAAAAAAAATCCCAAAAGCATAGTTTAGCCTCATATCACTTTGCATTACCTTCCAACTTGCAAGTCTTACATGGTTGAAAAAAGGTCATGAGCTAAAAGAAAGGACATAGATTCCTTAAATGAACCATTTTCTAGTCCACGTCATGACACCAACTTTGGATCAAATTCAAATCAATCTACTCCATCAAGAGAAACACCACAAAGAGACCCGACCAACACATTGGACAATCTAAGTCTAGACGAAATCAACAAGAAAATGATTCCCAAAGAAATTGAATGAGCTTACCAAGATCCTAATAGATTCTTCTATGCACTAGCTAAAAAGGGTGCTAAACTCCCTCAAGGATTTTATGTCTCCACAATTGTGGAAGGAGATACTCAAAATCTATTTGCATTAGGGATGTCATCTTCACAACAAATGTCAACTATACCACTTGGGACAACAACACACATGGAAACAACTACCACACATATCCCTAGTATCTCCACACTTGGAAACAAGGTGAATCATGTGACAACACAAGGACACAATTTCATATTTGGAAGCTCATCAAATTCCATGGGTAAGAACTTCACAAATCCTCTTTTTCAAAACACAAACCAAGGTCTTACATCACAAGGTCTGACACCTTTACTTCACAATAAAAACCAAGGTCCCACACCTATACTTCAAAACATGAATCAAGGTCCCTCATTCCAATTTCAAAGCACACCCTCATCAAATCAAAATCAACCAAACAAATCTAGGAGAATTCACATTGTCCCACGAAAAATGCCAAATCAAAACACCAACCAAGGGCCCACTCCTATATTGCAAGGACCTACATTCTCGAACGCCAATCAAGGACCTACATTTTCAAATACCAATCAAGGACTCACACCATCTTTCCAAAAACACGAATCAAGGACCAACCTTTCAAATCCAAGGAACAAATCAAGGGCCCACACCACAATTTTAAAATGCCATACCAAATACAAACATGACCATTGGGACCAATCTAAATTCCAATTTCTTTGCATATAAAACCAACACAAATGACCCATTTACACATCAATATCAACAAGGTAACCAAGGTCCTATGCCACAAAATGCCAGTCCAAATTCAAATCCCACATCGTAACACCAAATCAAACCCACACAACACCATCTCTTGCGAACACTTTTATGCAATAGATACAAGTTATACAAAAACAAATGACAAACATGCAATTGGGTACCAACAAGAAAACTTATTCCATGGAGGAATTGTGCCCTTATCCATTTGACAAAAATCTCTACATGTCGCCCTTTCCCCCTCACTTCATAACACCAAGTTTACCCAAATACAAAGGGAAAGGAGATCCAGTGGAACATATATGAGAATTTAATACATGTATGGAAATCTCATATGATCCTACCTATTTGATGAGACTATTTCCACGAAGTCTCACCGGACCAGCCCTAGATTGGTTTGCACATCTTCCTCTAGGGATTAGAACATGGGGGGAAACTGGCTAATAAATTCATTAATCATTTTTCCTTTAACATTTAAAGTGATGTGACCCTCGCAAAATTTTATACAACCAAACAAGAAGAAGGGGAGTCACTTACTTCATTTTACCAAAGATGGCGAAGTCTAGCTAGCAAGTTCCCTTGTCACAATCCTAAGAAATAACTAGTCACCATGTTTGTGGAAAACCTTAATAGAGAAATGATGAGTGGTCTTCAAATCCAATGTTGCACAACTTTTGATGAAATCCTTGAGAAAGGTGTCCTTATTGAAAGAGGTATTGTCGAAAAAGGACTAGTCAAAGTACACAAAGAGACTCCAAAGCACAATAATGACAAAAGAAAATATTGGTCCCGAAACAAGAATGTCACTAATGATGGATTTGTTGATGCTAAAGTGATAAACAAAGGTTCTACCATTCACCTCAAAGGTCCTTCCTCATCACACACATCAAACACATTAAATATTCAAACACAAGGTCAAAGTCAAACATTGAATGTCGTCCAAAACAACCAACAATATAGAGGTCCTCCCCACGCCAAGAGAAAATACACCCAATTGGGTGAACCCATTTAATCGTTCCTAAAGACACTCTTGCAATTCAACATCATCCAACTACCAGAAATCAAAAACTATGAACCCTCATTAATCAAACCCAACTGGTGGAAAGAAAATGAATATTGTGAATATCACCGTGGAAAAAGACAGAAGACATCTAGATGTTGGACACTAAAAAATATCATTCAAGACCTCATCGAACAAAGAATCATTTTAATAGAAAATTCACAAGGCAAGACAAATACTAATCATACCATATTTAAAACTCCCTTGCAAGATCATGACAAAGGAAAAGCCTCTAGTTCAAGGAATAGCAATAATGCCAATTATACTAACATCAAACATGATTATAGCACTATTATACTTAATGTAAGACCCTTTGATGATCACATTTCCACCATTACCATAAATAAGAAAAGTTCAGAGTGTGTCATCACCACTCACAGAGCCAAGATAACTCTTTCAGGACCTCCTTCCAATCCACAACCAAAAATCCTATACAATCTCCTAGACCAGTTAGGGAAGACTCCCACACAGATTTCTATCCTGGAACTCCTTCGCATATCTCCTCAACATAGAGCTATCCTTTATAAAGCCTTGCAAGAAGCATCCATACCCACAAATCTAGATATCAATTAATTTCAGGCCATGGTTGGGTACCTATCTATGCTGCATCATGTCACCTTTTCTAAACAAGACTTTTCTGCACAAAAGACAAATCATAACGATGCCCTACACCTTGAATTTTGTGTTAATAAACATAAGATCATATGATTCTTGGTAGACGGTGGAGCAAGTCTTAACATTTTCTCCCTGAAATTGGTAAAAGCATTGGGATACTTTAAGAATTGCATAGATCAAACTAAGAAAATTGTTATCAAGGCTTATGACGACGTTGAACGCTCATCTGGAGGAGTTATTTCACTTCCTGTAAGAGTTGGTCCATCTATATAGAACGCAGCATTTCATGTCTTGGATTTAGATTTACACTACAACCTTCTCCTTGGCCACCCTTGAATTCATGCTATGAGGGCTATACCATCCACATACCACCAATGCCTCAAGTTGCCATATAATGGCACCGAAGTTACTATTCCTAGTGATCTTGATCCCTTTCAGTATTGTACAAACCTAAAAGGAACTATTGAGCGACAAGTGACTATAAATTGAGAGGCCTTATCTTCCACCTCATCCCATTACATTGATCCATCTGACCTCATCAAATCATCTACTCCATTCGCCCCACCATCCAAACCCAAAATCTAGATTTAAGGCAAAGGATGTGGAGAATACAATATGAAAAGTCTCTTTTGCATTGGAAAGCTACATAAATCACCAATCTTATGGAAATCCACATCCTGTATAGCCTAAATTCATCATCCATAATCCCCCTACTACCTTCATTAAATGGGGGGAGTTAGCTAAATAATCTTTGGATGACCACATTTACAAATGGTTATATAAAGAAGAGGAGGACATAGAACCTAAGCAGCTACTAGTTGAACATTTCCAAAAGGGTTCCTCTTGATGAAGCAACAAGGATATGATGGACACAACGGCCTTGGTCTAAACAAACAAGGAATGTTGGAACCCTTACAACCTCCTAAATTACTAAAATATCAAGGGTTAGGGTTTGTACCAATAAAAGTGACTATCTGAGGTACTAGGTTACTCTTGAGTGAGACTATTAATGTTTCAAATGAAATCAAGACATCTGAGGACTACTATACTGGCTCTGACTCCAATGAGTGGGAATGGGATTTGGAATCCAATAGATCCATCAGTAATTATGACCTTGAGGAAACATTTAGAGAACCTGGCGAGCCTACCTTTGAGGAAATATTTAGTCGCATGTTTAAAATTGGTCCCCCATCAAGTGCCCACCAAAAGGGAAGCTTGGATTAAACACTTATGGGAAACTGATGATTCTACCTTTTGGGAACCTAATGACTCCACCTTTTTCTTTACCCTATCTACCTACACCATGACCCTTTACAATACCGATGATGGCTTGTCCCTCGTTTACCCACAATTAATAGATTGGGATCAACATGAACCACCAAGTTTAAATACATTCAAGAATGACGAAGCAATTTTTGAGTTCATGGGACTTCGTGAAGGAATACTGAGTGGGGATCATAAGGTTGGGTTTTTCATAAAACTCAATAGTGCAACATACTTTGGTGAGGTTGTCCTTTCATCTAGTCACAAAAGTGAAAATGAAAAAAGTCAAAATAAAAAGAATAGGTTTTAAGTTGAAAACCAAAAGGCACCTGCTGACTATGAAAAAGTAAAAATAAAGGACGTATCCAAAGGTGAAAACCTCTATGAGGCACCTGAGGATAGAGGACTGGACAGTCTCCCTATAGACCAAGAGAGATCGCCATTGCTTATAGAAGAAATAGAAGAAGTGAACATTGGGACACAAGAAAACTCTAGAATCATACAGCTAGAAGCATCTTTGACCATCGAGGAAAAGCCTGAGTTTATAGCATTCTTTTTAGAAAGATAAGTTAATTTTGCATGGTCATATGCTGATATGCCCGGATTGGACCCTGAACGCGTTCTACATCACTTGCCATTGATACCAAATGCCAAACCATATAAGTAGAAGCTAAAGAAAATGCACCTACAGATTGCACTCTTGGTCAAGGTGGAACTAAAGAAAATTTTGGATATTGAATTCATAAGCTCTATTGACTATGTCGATTGGATATCTATTCTTTTTCCTATCACAAAATCAAAATGGAAATTCAGAGTATGCACGGATTTCAGAGATCTTAACAAGGCTTGTCCTAAAGATGATTTCCCCTTACCAAATATTGACATCATAGTTTATCTCACCGCCAGATATGAAATGCTATCACTTATGGATGGATTCTCGGGCTACAATCAGATAAGAATTGCTCCTGAAGATCAACCAAAGACAACATTTACATGTGCTTGGGGAAATTTTTGTTGGAACATTATGTCATTTGGACATAAAAATGTCAGAGCTACATATCAAAGAGCCATGACTACCATTTTTCATGATTATATGCATGTACTTATTGAGGGTTATGTTGATGATATTCTCTCAAAATCTCTAGAAAGAAGTGGTCACTTAGCAGTCCTGGATAATATTTTCACATGACTTGAAAAGTACAAACTCAAGTTAAATCTGAAGAAATGTGTTTTTGAGGTCCAATCAGGAAAACTCTTAGGATACATTGTCACCCGCAGAGGAATATAGTTTGATCCTGCAAAAGTAAAAGCTATCTTGGATATGCCACCACTAACCAATATCAGTTAGCTCAGGACTTTATAAGGAATACTACGATCAATCTGTAGGTTCATTTCCTAGCTAGCAAACAAGATTCATTTGTTTCGGCACTTGTTACGAAAAGGAATTCCCTTAATTTAGACAAAGAAGTTTCAAGAAGCATTTGATCAAATCAAGCATTATCTATTGATGCCACCAATTCTTATGGATCCTATTGATGGTAGGCATTTGATATTGTACTTGATAGCAACTAAATCAACACTAGGGGCATTATTAGCAAAAAATAACAATGATGGAAAAGAACGAGCAATCTACTACATCAGTCATACCTTGGTCGGATATGAGTTAAACTACACCCGTATTAAACAAGCATGTCTCGTAATTATATTTGCAGCCCAAAAATTGAGACATTACATGTTGAACCATAAGACAAACTTGATAGCCAAAATTGATCCTCTAAAGTATCTTCTCAGTAAAGCAACTTTTATAGGATGGTTAGCTAAGTGGGTTATGATCTTAAGTGAATATGACATTGAATATGTTGACCGAAAAGTAATAAAAGGATAAGTGATAGTTGATAAAATTGTGAATGCACCAGTGAAAGCAAACCATCCTTTAATATCTTACTTCCCAGATGAATCAATCTTTTTCATAGAAACACCAACGACATGGAAGTTGTACTTCGATGGGTCCTACACAAGTCATGTTGGGAATAGGATGCCATTTAATTGTAATCCTAAACATTATTTCATGTATCTCCTAAGTCCTTGGAAAGTGTTCCCCAAAACTAGGATTAGAAAGAGATTAAATTTTAATGAAATGAACATATAAATTGACATTTTTAATTAATTCTAAATTATAGGAACATGTGGGGATGCCCAAGAAGAGTTCCTACAAAATAGGAGCACATGGCGTGCCCACATGGAAGGTGGAACCCACCTTTAGTTAAGTTAATTGTTTGGAGTAAAAGATAACACTTCAGTAATGCATGTAAAGATCCTAGAAGTTAGGGATTGATGTTTACATGCATGGAGTTTAGTTTAGTTCAGTTCAGATCAGTTCAGTTCAGTTTAGTTCACTTTAGTATCAGTTTAGTTCAGTTAAGTTCAATTCAGTTCAGTTCAATTCAGTTAAGTTCAATTCAGTTCAGTTCAGTTCGGTTTAGTTCAGTTCAATTCAATTATGGTTCAATTATCTTCAGTTACATGTAGTTAGTTTCAATTGAATGCTAGTTGACTTCAGTTGACTTGGAATGCATGAATAATGACTTGAGTTGCATGACATATAATAGGTGACACATTCAGTTGAGTGGGGATGATCAATCATGCATGGTATTTGCATGAATGGTGGAGAGATATGTTTCGCCATCAGATTGACTTGGACTCCACCTTAGGCTCTGCTACATCTTGAGTTAACACTTTGCATGATAAGATATTTTATAAGGCTGAGTTACATGCCCATTCTTGGGCGCCAACTTTGAGGATAAGCTTAGAAGATATCTTTGGAATCAACATTGAGTTATGACTTTAGTTTGGGATGCCCAAATGGATGAAGGACTTGTTTTGACATTGTTATTCATTGTAGAACTCTACTTGCAAAGAATAGGTGTGGGTTTTGTGTGATAAGCATTGTGCTTTGTAATTGTAAACTCTTTAGAGTTTACAAGGCTCATTATTGTTTATATATTGCAACAAGTTGAAGAGAGTTTGGATCATCTTTTATTGCAAATTGTGAAGAAGTCTTGTTGAAGGAAAAAGAAGCATCTCAAGCAAGGATTGGAATTATTGTAATCTTATTATGAGATTAAATAATACATTGATTCTTGGTGGAGCTTTTTGCCGAAAGGGTTTCTCCACGGTATATGTTGTGTAACTTCTAATCTTCTAGTCTTAGTCCTCTACAACCTTCTTTCTTCATTCTAAAAATGGTAAAATGAATCTAAACAGATTATCATCCACAAAGAATCTGTAAAAAAGAATACTTAATTAGATCAATAATCTCATAGTTTTACAAAGTATTAAGCTACATAATTACCTCAATTTTCAACAAGTCATGGTTCAGGAGCTGGCATTTTATTCATCACATCTCAAGGGGATTCCATTCCTAAATCCTTTCGAATAGCATTTCCATGCACTAATAACATAGCCGAGTATGAGGGACTATTGACAAGACTTTGAATGGCAATAAAATAGAAAATTAAGGATCTTCAATTTATGGTGACTCTCAGTTAGTGATCAAGCAAGTCAATGATGATTATGATACCAAGGATGAGAAGCTAATGCCCTACAAGTGCATGGTTGATAGTTTTAGAATGTACTTTGAAGCTATTACCTTTGAGCAGATACTAAAAATCCATAACAAGGCAGTTGACGTGAATGGTAACAATTGATCTCTCATGACATTACTAACAATGCATCGCGAAAATGAGTTCTTGGTAGAACAACTATTGGTCCCTCGTGATTGATGTCCCCAAAATTGAACTTGTGTGTGAACTTGCTGGTTTCGAATCTCCCTGGTATAAAGACATTTACAATTATTTGCATGACCAGATTCTCCCTCCCCACTTGTCTTCCAACCAATGCAAAACCTTTATCTGACAAGCCTCTAAATATTCCATCATCAGTGATACCCTTTACTGTCGTAGCCTAGATAGCACCCTCCTTTGATGTCTCAACTCAAATGAAGCAGAAGTAACCTTACAAGAGGTTCATCACGGAATATGTGGAGCTCACTCCGTTGGTCCTACCTTAGATAAAAAGCTTGAGGAAAGGATATTATTGGCCTACAATGGAACATGATGCCTATCACTTTCTGAAGAGATGTCACTAGTGTCAAGTTCATGGAGATTTAATATATGCACTAGCTTAGGAGTTGCAGCCGCTCACATCACCATAGCCATTCTCTCAATGGGGACTCAACCTCGTAGGAAAGATCCATCCCACTTCTACAAATGGACATAAGTTTATCCTTGTTGCTACAGAATACTTTACCAAGTGGATCGAAGCCATCCTGATGACCTACATTACTAAAAAGCAGATATCCAAAATCATCCTAAATTACATTAGATGTTGCTATGGTATCCCATAGTCCATCATTATGGGAAATGGTCGCCATTTAAGAATCAATATGCCTGTGAACTCTGTGAAAAAATTCATATCCAACACCATTTCGCTACCCCATATTACCCCCAGGGTAATGGTCAAGTTGAGGCATCTAATAAGACCATCCTTAAAATCTTAAAGAAGACTATCAATGATGTTGGTCGTGACTGGCACCTCCAACTCAATCCTACTTTATGATCCTACCGTACCAGTGTTTGCACCCCTGTAGCAGCCACTCCATATTCCCTTGTCTTTGGATCTGAGGCCATACTTCCTATCGAGGTTGAGTTACCATCCCTAAGAGTATCTATGCAAGGATTGATTGACCAAGAAGAATATCATGTATCCCATCTACATGAGCTAGATTTACTGGATGAAAATAGATAGAATGCCTTGATGAATTTGCAAGCATATCAGAACCACCTTCGACGCAACTACAATAAGAAGGTTCTATAGTGTAGGAAAATGTATACCCTTGCATTTCCACACTTTTTTAGGCCCACCTTGCTTTGTTTATCCTTATTTATGTCTTAATTGGTCCTATTTTGCATAAGAGTATCTATGCAAGGATTGATTGATCAAGAAGAATATTGTCTATCCCATCTACATGAGCTAGAGTTACTGGATGAAAAGAGATAGAATGCCTTGATGCATTTGCAAGCATATCATAACCACCTTCGACGTAACTACAATAAGAAGGTTTTATAGTGTAGGAAAATGTATACCCTTGCATTTCCACACTTTTTTAGGCCCACCTTGCTTTGTTTATCCTTATTTATGTCTTAATTGGTCCTATTTTGTATCCACAAGCCTAGTAAATTACATCTTTTTATGGCTAATCCTAACAAACATCAAAGGATAAATGATAATTTAATGATTTTGGCTATGTGTCCTTGATTTTCAAACTAGGACTAAGATGCCACCTAGGGCGTATTTGTCCTCCAAAGGTCTTGGGACCTTGATTTCAAAGGCATCTTAAATGGGTCCCTTTTTGGAGTATGTGCCCAAAGTTCATGCCTCGGGACTAAGATTCCAACTAGGGAATCTTAGTCCCCCTTAGGTTATTTTCAAGATTTAATTTCAAATCTTGGCATGATTTAGCCTCCTTTAATTAATGAATTCATATGTCAGCTTGTTGTGGTGTAATATCGGGATATTAAGCATAGATAAGTATAAATACAAGGTTCTTTCACTCATTTTTTATATCCAAGCATACAAGTATTTTGTGAGAGAATTCCTAATAGCATAATTGAGTTCACAAGAGCCCTCAAGAGCAATTCATCAAGCATTTGGAGCCATCATCAAGATTCAAGCAAGCAATTCAAGTCAATATCTATCAAGAATTCCTTTGATTCAAGATCTACATTCAAGCTAGCCATCTCACACAAGTTTGCAGATTTCAGAACAAGGGTTTAGTGAGTTGTAACATAGCACTTTGTTCATTCATCATTTCCCTTCATTATTTCATTTCATTCCAAGGTTTAATTACCAACAAGGGGTTTCACCAAGGCAAACCCCCATTCACTAACAATCAACAAGTTTTTCCTCTCTTGCATGTTTTTGTTTGTAGATTTAGGTTGAATACTTGAAGATCATTTGAAGTTCAAAGTTGCAAAGTTGCATTGCAAAGTTGTCATCTTCATAGAAACTCACCTACAGGCTAGATTTGGAAGTTTTAGGACCTAAGATTTGAGAAGAAGGAAATGCAGACCTTGAGCCTCAGGACCACATTCAAAGATTGTAGAAATTCAAAATGGGACGAAGTCGGTAGCAAGGGCATCTTATTCCTCCCAAGGGAATTTTGTAGAGATTCTTTCAAATTCTTTTTTGGCATCCGAAGATCCTGCATTTGCCCCAAAAAATAGCAACGGGACTAAGACAACAATAAGGATGTCTTAGTCCTCCCTAGCACATTTTGACAACATTTTTGCATTTATGGAATCCTCATCACATTTCCAAACTTCCTAGGTACATACATCATAACTTTCTATTGTTTAATTTCATCATTTGCATCCATCATTTAGCTTGCATTACTAGGTTTTGTGAGTTGAATGTTAGGTTGTCTTTTCCAAGCTTTTGCTTGGTGGTGAACCCCTCAAAGCTTAAAGAACCCCTCCTAGGTCTTCCTTTTTGAGAATTTACTCGCCTTTGAGGTTGATAATCAATCCAATTTGGGTTCCTAAGACATTATTGAATGACCGAAGGAGAATAGTGGGTATTCCCCCACCTATTTTTCTTTTCGGTTCATGTTCAACCTAGAAGATTTGATATTGATGACTTAGTCCTAAAAGAAAATTCAAAGAATTAGACAAATTGAGAAAAGTATGGAAAGTTTGAACCTAATTGATTGGTCCCTTATATCATCACAACAACATATGGGTCCAGTTCTTATTAGCTCTCTACTCCTGAAGGTGAACTATTATCTGAACCCATCAACAGCATGCACCTTTGCAAGTACTACACTTAATTCTCAGGGTATCCCTTCAAAAAGTCAAAAAATACAAAAAAAAACAAAAAAATGGTCACCTTGATGAAAACCTGGCAAACAGGTGTCTTGGTGACAACAAAAAAATTTAAAAAATCAAAAAAATAGTAAAGAGAAATAATTCGTCCAAAAGTGAAAACCACTTTGGTGGCACTTTTGATAAGTACTATGGTGAAAACTTGGAAAACAGGCGCCATGCATAGTTAGTCTATGCTCCTCCGTCTACCATCACTCTATTTGGTCTTCCATCCCTCGCTCATCCATTTTCCCATATCATCCATCATAAAGCTCTGTCATACTTTCCATGGCCTAAGAACCATCGACATTTAGTATCCTTCGCCTTAAGGACCATCCTTTGCATTCATCCACTAATTCCCCTTGCACATAATAAGTTGGTCCTTGTTGAAAGATGGTGTGTCCCTTGGTCTTCCTTTTAGCACAACGCTTGGGTTTGTGACATGGTCTAACTGCCTCTTATGGATCTTAACTGAAACTTGTATCAGGCATTGATAGGTCAACCTTTTGGTGCAATGACAAGGCCAACAATTGGTATCAGAGCTAGTCACAAGTTCAAACCCCTCACTTGTGTTGGGGGGGTATTGTTGCAAGATGGTGTGTCCCTTGGTCTTCCTTTCAGCACAACGCTTGGGTTTGTGACATGGTCTAACCACCTCTTGTGGATCTTAACTGAAACTTGTATCAAGCATTGATAGGTTTCCATCTTTTACAGTAAATCTGAAAGGCCAACAAATTCTATACCTAATCGTGAAATTCCTTTGACTGCGTCTTTGTGGGATCATACGACATGGTATCATCGGGCTTTCTTCTTGCCATAAAAACTAAAAATTAAGTAAAACATCAAAATCCAAAAATAGAAAACCATCAAAATCTAAAAAAGTCTTAAAACATCAAAAACTCCAAAAATAGAGTTAGAGTCAGCTAGAGTTAGAGTCACCAGGTAGTTTAACTACGCTGTTCCCCTGCATTTGCTACGTAGGTAAGGCCCATACTCAATGGGCCCTCGGGACATTAGGTCTATCCTTAGGATTTTGTTGCATCATATCAATTTTGGTTTGTGTCATGTTGAAATATGAGGTCTTTGCATGTATAATGTAGGCAAGGCTATCAATTGATGAGCCCTCGAGGCCCCACATCAATCCTTTAGGTTTTTTCAAGTCTGGTTTTGTTCATTGTCCACAACCAATCATTAGTCAAACCAAATCATGAATCAACAAATAGGCATATCAAACAAATCTTTAATCTTCAATCAATCTTCAAATCAATCAAACCAGGTCATTGGTCTTACATTGAAATGGGGTATTATTTCATTTGTCTCATTCGGTCTTATCACTTGTCTTCTATTAGGATGCATCCTTCCTGAGATTAAACATTGTCTTTGGTCAATCTTTTCATTCACCTTAAGCAGGATATGTCTCTCTTGCAGCTAGGTGTTTATCAAAATGGTCAATTGGTCAACTTTATCAGACGTGTCCTTCACCTTCAACAAGATATGTTTATCCTGAAATTAGGTGTCATCACATCAATCAATCAAATCAGTCACACTTTATAAAATCAATTCATGTTCGTCACTTGGTCAATCAATCTTATCATCTTGGTCGCTTAACCTTGCCTTATTCAGGATGTGTCTTTCCTAAAACTAGGAATAATCAATCAAATCAGTTAATCAACCTTTGTCAACCTATCAATCAACTCCATTCAAGCAATCAATCAATTGGTCATCTCGGTGATCTTGGTCAACCTAATCAATCAATCTTATCAATACTATCAACAAACATTATCTCTCTGGCAAACACTTTGTTGGTTTGAGTTCGTCTTATCTTTTTTAGTTTTTGGTCATGTTACTAGCTACCTCAAGGATGTCTTGTCATGGATTTAGAGGGGTGATGATGGATCATGATCTCTTTTTTTGCTTGTTGTCTATGGTTTTTCGTAGCAAAAAGACTGTGATAATTAGGTCCTTAGTATGAGTTGGGGAATTCCTTGTCTTTTGGATTTATCTTTTGACTGCTTGTCTCTCACAAATGGTCACCTTGCATACATTGGTCTATGTCATACCATGGTGTTTGTGCTCCATTTGAGACAATTTTGGCACCCGATGATGATAAACATAAAAACCTAAAAGTTCGGACCCTTTTTCATTTCCTATCTGCCTCTCCTCCTTCTTTGTCCTTCTCCACGCTAATGTGTGTCCCTTCCACGCTACCATTTCTTCTATTTGCATCTTGACAGATTCCATTGACACACAAATATACTTTGCATACATGATCATGTTAGGAAGCATTATAGAATGCATCACCATCACAAAGATCATCATCATAATAGACCACACATATTTGCATGAGAAAATACAAAAAAATAGAGCACATCCATATCACATTATCATTTCATCACATAACCTATCATGGCATTGCATACTACATTATGATCACAGTTCATTTTTGTTTATCACATTTCATATATATGGCATCACATTTTCATATACATTGCATAACATTAATCACATTATTACATATCATGTTTTGCATTCACATTACAAATTTCTATATCATCATATGCATATCCTATAAGCATCACATTACATCAATATTAATTGCATTCACATATCACATCACATCATGAAATTAAGTCATCCATACTACATTTACAATCCATACATATCATAAAAACATGAACATCCACAACATAACATAATCATAAACATAAAGCATAATCACATAGGACTGAATATCATAAACCATCGTTAAAAATCATATCATATATCGCTCAAAATATGTGTCATAGTACAATGTCAAGATGTATCGTATATCCCAAAATGGAGCTCACATGCTTGATAATCAAAATACAATGTCCTAACATCTGATGTCAAAATAGGTT
>VDFB02330771.1:0-32981 GCA_007258455.2 Sequoia sempervirens
TGAGCTAATGTAACAAGAAAGATTTACTCACGTTTGCCCTAATTGATTTGAGCTAATGTAACAAGAAAGATTTACTCACATTTTCCCTCAATATATCTTAGTATGTCAAGATCATTGGACAAATTGCTGACTCAATAGATAAATGGGTTCTCCTAGCTTTTCACAACTATATATACAGGTCTGCTATATTATTCTTTTAATAACCCTAATTTCCAATGATCTGTACCGGGCTACAAAAGCATGATACAGACTGTCTGAGAGATAATCATCGTGTATGTGTATACGGGCATCTCATTACAAAAGCAGATAAGCCTCAAAGTTTGGCCCCAACACCAACCCACTACATCTACTCCATTATTTTAACCTAAAAGTGGAAAAGCTTGTCTTGATCAGAGATGTCGTTTTGCTAGCGGTGTCGTAGTCAATTCCACCTTCCTTCTGCCAATGGTGAATAAAGATAGCAGCCAACTTCGATTTAAAAGTGGGTCGTATACTTTTTTCATGTGGGGAAAATCTTTAATATGATGTTGTCCTTGTCATTTTTCTGAAAGTTTTAGCAGCATGTTCAGACCGGGCTTAATTATGTTCTGGAGGAGGAAAGTTCGCATAATTCATGGTGAGAAAAAGGATAGACAAATTACTCCCGGGCGTGTGGTGGGCTCGGCCGATAAGACAAAACAAGGAACAGTCACTAAAATGCTTTAAACTGTTGTACTGGAATCCACGAGCTTATTGAATTGAAGTTACAACGAATTGATGTTGATGGGGTCCACGACCTTACTTTTAATGAAAGTCAAAGCAGAGAAGCATGGTGGAAAGGTTTAAAGGCAGTAACTGAGAAGGGAAGGAGAGCAAATGATACCACAGACGTAACGCACTACATGGCAATCAAATCTATTTGTACAGCTCACATGGTGTCTGAACAATATTCCAGTCCAACCTGGGAAAGTTATACAACTTAGACCGGTTCAGTCAGAAAAGTTTCTGGAAATCGAAGATTGTGCTGGTGAGTAGCATCATTGGAATGGAGATAAAAGGGCCCTAGAAATTTTCAGGATTTTTAGGAATGATAGATAGAAGAGATTCGCTTTTCTCGATCATGATGAAGTAAACTGGGAGGGGTATAAATGGGGTCAGTGAGTCGATCTATATCACAATGATCAGAATCGAATGGTACTAGTGACTAGAAACTTGTGGGCCCTCCTCGTGCCAAAGCTATCTAACTTTGACTTTCATTTTATGGTCTAAAATGGAACCTGCTCAGAGTTTCGATTTTGAAAGGGATTGTCCTAATCTATTGCTTCAGTAAAGGTGAGAGGAAAATGCAACTTGGATGCAAAGAAAGTTGGGTCCCTTCCATGAACTGGTCCATCCGGGATACAATTCATGATTGATGGTGTGGTATTAAGTGGAGTGAGATGTTTTGTGAAGTAATTTTACCTGAAAAGTGTGGTGTTAGTTTTGTGGAGAATCATTTTTATGAAGGATATGTGATGTAGGGTTCTATGAAGGATAATTTTAATTATTATGAAAGTTTTTGTTGTTTTATGTGAGAAGGATATAATTCTAATTTAGAGTGGTGTAAGATTCTTGTGAAGTCATTTCAATTGAAAGGTATTGTATAAGTTTTATGGAGAGTCACTTTAATCAAGGATGTGTGATTTGGGGCTCTAGGAAGGACCATTTTAACCTTTAGGTTAGTGTTTGTTGTTTTATGTGAGAAGGATATATTCCAGTTTGTTACTGATTTAATGTGATAAGTGTTGAATCTAGGGGTTAATTAATTCAATTTATAAGCATGTCTTAAATATGATCATAGTGATTGGCATAAATAAGATATCAATTTGAAAATGATGTTTACAACAAGAAAAATAAAATTCATTCAAATAGACTAATAATTCATATAACCTTGTAAATCTTTATGGAAAAAACTCAACACCAAATAGAGATATTTCATTATATTGATCTTAGAATAAGACAACAAATATAGTGAAAGGATTTATCAATTTGATGTTTAGATCAATCTCTCCATCCTTGTACCAAATAATCAACACATCAACACTCTCGAAACATGTGCATGTAAAAATATTCACCTAAAGCTTCAATTTATATAATTTTTGTTAAACCACTAAGTGGTATTTAAAACCATGGATGGATCCATTTGATTCATCTCCCAAATGTAAGGGTCATGTTGTGCATGAGAATTTCAACTTCCACTCGATACTCTAACTTGTCCAAGATGGACTCGTATCTTTTATGAGACTAGTTTCAGTTTACTTGAGTGCTACCATTGACTCCAAAATCATCATTTATCAATTCTATCAATTTCTTTCCCAATGCCTTTGATGAGACCATCTACACAAAAAATGTTATTGTCCAATTGATATCTTGATACAAAATGATCCTATAATATTATCATTGAATCTTCTAAGGTGTATAATACACGTATTCCTAACATTTTCTCACTATACCTTATAAAAGAATAAAAGTAAAACAAAGAATCTTAAATTTTACTAGCTAGGAGCAACAAAGCTCATATGTCACATTACCAAGAAAAAACCAAGTTAGTTGTATACACCAGGTTCACATCTTTAATATATTGAAGGCCCTAATATTCTATTAAGATATTTTTCTAAAACTAAGATATGCATAAATAACATAGGGTATGCACTCAAGGATGATGGCTCAAAAATTGAGGAAAAATTTGTATTTAGCAAAAAAAACATTCTATTCTAGACAACATAACATGACTGCACTATAGTGTGCTCACATTGAATGTTGTTTTGGATGTAGTTGTTCTTGTTGTAAGTTTTTTGACTCCCTCTAGTACATATCTAATGATTCATCAACCATATGATGGTATGTGGGCACCCTTTGTGATCCATTTTATTGGCCATGATGAAAATTCATGAAAATAGAAGGCTAGGTGGGGTGGAGAGTTCCTCAAGGTCACTTTTTGTATGTCTAGTAAAATGTTATTGTCCAATTGATATCTTGATACAAAATGATCCTATAATATTATCATTGAATCTTCTAAGGTGTATAATACACGTATTCCTAACATTTTCTCACTATACCTTATAAAAGAATAAAAGTAAAACAAAGAATCTTAAATTTTACTAGCTAGGAGCAACAAAGCTCATATGTCACATTACCAAGAAAAAACCAAGTTAGTTGTATACACCAGGTTCACATCTTTAATATATTGAAGGCCCTAATATTCTATTAAGATATTTTTCTAAAACTAAGATATGCATAAATAACATAGGGTATGCACTCAAGGATGATGGCTCAAAAATTGAGGAAAAATTTGTATTTAGCAAAAAAAACATTCTATTCTAGACAACATAACATGACTGCACTATAGTGTGCTCACATTGAATGTTGTTTTGGATGTAGTTGTTCTTGTTGTAAGTTTTTTGACTCCCTCTAGTACATATCTAATGATTCATCAACCATATGATGGTATGTGGGCACCCTTTGTGATCCATTTTATTGGCCATGATGAAAATTCATGAAAATAGAAGGCTAGGTGGGGTGGAGAGTTCCTCAAGGTCACTTTTTGTATGTCTAGGGCTTCAAAAATGGGTTGGTATGTTTCCTCTTTATTTGATAATTTAGGCTCCATCGAATATGAGGATGACGTGGTCATGTCTTTGGATAGAGTGGTTTGAAGACTAATAATATAAATTTATATTTTGTTATAGTTAGTATAACTTGAAAATTAGTAATATATAGAATATTTATATATTCTATGATAGTTAAATACATATAAACCTCAAGGAATTTTTTTATAAGCCCTCTTATGGAACAACCATATTAATTTTTTTAATTTTATTTAGGGTATTCCCCCTAGACCATTCTACTTATCAATATGTGTGTATGTGTAATATACTTATTCTTAATAAATTACAACAATATTATTTAATAATAAAATTAAACTACAAATTCATTGTATTTAATAATAATTACTTATTATCAAATTTATCAATGATAATTGACAATAAATTAAAATTATAAATCCATTCCATTTCACTATAGTGACTTATTGTTTATGCTAAGTTACATTTACATATACGCCTTCACAATTAATTCTAAATTTAGTAATTCATATTATATTTTATATTATGAAATACTTAAGTAAAACTAGTGATATATATTAGGTGATATTCTAATTTAATTTTTATTTCATTCTAAGTTTACAAGATGTAATTGAAATAAATTGAATGAATATAAAAATTAAATAAATGTGAAGAAATTAAAAATAGAATAAAATATACCCAATCAAAAGAGATTGTTGGAGTCAATAGTGAACCCCACAACTCCTAGTGATCCTCTACAACCAAAACTCCTATCACAAACAAGAGATCAAAGAAACTATTTTGTTATGCAACCAAGAGAGAAAAAAATGCAATCCACAAAAGTATTAAATAAGCATCTAATATTGATATTAACCTACAATTGTAATTGAATTGAATGGAATTCTACATGGATTACAATGAATGTCCATGCTTATAATGGCAGAAAAAAGTAAAACCTAGATGAGGATTGCATTAGACTATGACAAGTGTCTTAATCTCATGCAATGAGAAAACTTGACCTATAATTAGCCCAATCTAATAATAGAAAAAGAACTCCTAAGTTTAGCTTAAGTAATTAAAGTAATAAGTGACTTAATAATTAATTAATAATCAATTAATTATCAGGTGATTATCCTAATTACTCCAACACCCCCCCTTAAGATCAACTTAGGGAGAAGTTATAAAACCTTGATATAGAATGCTATGATGGATGCATGGATGGGTCTTAGATATAGGTCCTACTGAGGTACCCATCTACAAATAAGTAAATATGATGCAAGAGCATCCAACAGTGTAGGGAAATCTTACATCACCCAAAATAATTGTTTTCTTTATTTTCTTCAATAGTTTTGAGTCACATGATGGTAGCTAAGAGGTGTAAGATAGTCAGGCGTCAAAAATAGAAAAAAACAGGCACTTACTATTTTTAGTAAGTTGGACTAAATGGGCTGATATAGACCTAAAAATTTACCCCAAGGAGCATAACTAAAAAAAATTTCTGGTCGTGAAAGAATCACCTCATTACCCTGCACGGTTTGTGATAAATTAAAGTTTCCACCTCGAGAAATTTCTCCAATGTAGCTTCAAATTCAGATATAAAACTTTAGAGGCCCCAAAATAGCTCAAAAAGTGGTCGAACTGACCTATGGTGGATTGAAGCATTGTAGATCTCGTCAAGAGCTTTCCAATGATATGCAATAATATCAAATTAGACACCTGGATCAAAAATTAAGTCCCCGCGAAATTGACCCTCTAAAAAGTGAATTTCATTAAAATTTCTTCCTAGGCCAAAAATCAAACGCCGAGACTTTTGGTGCCAAAATTGACCCTCTAAAAAGTGAATTTCATTAAAATTTCTTCCTAGGCCAAAAATCAAACGCCGAGACTTTTGGTGCCAAAACAAAAGGGAAATTTGCACTTTCTAGAACATTCTAGGGCAATTATTGGGTAAAATAAAAAGGAATATGAGGGAGTTATAGAAGGTGGTTCCATTAGTACAGATTATGGCTCTAAATAACAAATTTTCTTTCAGAGTTGATTTTTTGTTGTAATGAATCAAGCCCATGAGGCTATAGCATGTAAGCTTTGAATTTGCAATTTCATTTTCTGAAAATAATTGAAAGCGAGTCATTTTTTTGTCTCGCATCTTATATTTTGGTATCTATTGTTGTAATTTCTATAGGTTTTGGGTGGTGTGGCCCTCATCAAGTGATATTAGAGCAAGAGTTCTTGATCTTGTAACAGAGCGTCGAACATGAAGTAGTTGTAGCAAGACCTGTGAGTGTGGGTTGAGTTCAAGATGCCTCCAAGAATTTCCTAGTATAGCAGAGGTAGAGGTCGAGGTGGTGGAGGAAGAGATCCACCTAGAGATGAAATCAGAGCCCTTAGAAGGCAATTAGAAACCTTGCAACAATAGGTTTGAAGAAGAGATGTGCAACAAGACAAAAATGAGAGTGAAGATGAGATGGAAGAAGAAATGGAAGAGGAAGAGCAGGATCCAATGGATCCAAGAGAAAGAAGATTGTTGAGAGTGATCTCAAGCATTGGGAAGAGACCTAAAATGGAGGTTTCAACTTTTAGTGGAAATCTGAATCCTGAAGAATTGATTGATTGGATCAATGACATGGAGGAATTTTTTGATTTTGAGGAGATTGAAGATACTTACAGAGTGAGGTTTGCAAAGACAAAATTGAAAGGTCACACCAATATATGGTGGAAAGAGGAAGACAAGGGAAAGATAAAATTTCTAGATGGGATAGAATGGTGTCAAAATTGAAGAAACAATTTATTCCAATTGATTACGAATTGGAGCTACACAAAAAGATGCTGAGCTTTAGGAAAGGGACAAGGATGGTGAAACAATACATAGAGGAATTTCACAAGATCCTGATTTGGACAGGACATTCTAAGGTGAATAAAGAGAAATTTGCTCGTTATATTAATGGGTTGAAGCCAAGCATACAGAAAGAATTGGCACTAGTAAGAATGACCATCATTGAGGACACTTATTAGTTTTCTCTAAAGGTTGAAGAATGACTAAACAAGAGGTTTAAGAAAAAATAACGAGGTGGAGGTTGTGGGGGAAAGAGGTTGGTGGAAAGTCATATGGAGGTTGAAATGAAGATCAAAAGAAGGGTGAAGGCTCCGGTAGTAACCAGAACTAGAAAGGAGATAACATCTACCATCCTTGTGATCAGAATAATGGAGACAAAAGAGGAAGGGGATCTAGATGAGAACCAAGAAGAGGAGGCTTTCGTGGAACCTATTTCTAGTGTGGAGAAGGACATAGAGCCTATCAGTGTCCTGAACATCAAGGAAGGAAAAATAGAAGACCTAAGGGTAATGCACAAGTTGTACATTTTGATGAAGATGTCGATTCTTCACATTCTGAGGATGCAAAAAGAGGAGAGGTTCTTGTTACTAGAAGAGCCTTTCTAAAATGAGGAGAAGGAGCCAACTCAAAGGAAGAATTTGTTTCACACTAGATGTAAGTGTGAAGGTAAAGTTTGCAATGTTATTATTGATGGAGGTAGTACTAATAACCTTGTTTCAGAAGAAATGGTTAGTAAGTTGTAGTTGAAGAGAAGAATGAATTTGAACCCATATTGGATTGCTTGGTTGCAAAAGGACCATAAAGCCTTGGTAAATCAACAATGTCTAGTAAAGTTGAAGATTGGAAATTACCATGATGTGGTATTATGTGATATTATTCCTATGGATGTTTATCATATGTTGTTAGGAAGACCATGGTAGTTTGATTGACAAACATTACATGATGGACATGCCAATACGCATTCTTTGACAAAGGATGGAGTTTTCCATAAGTTGAAGCGCTTGAAAGAGGCAAAGGAAAGGTATGCAGTAATGCAATAATTTGTTTGGTTGATGGAAGTAAGTTCCTAGAAGGTATGAAGAATGAGCATATTTGTTTTGCATTGATCCCTAGAGTTGATAAATAAGATACTACCGAGATACCTATGGAGGTTTCAAATTTGTTGAATGAGTTTCAAACTATTATTTTTGATAACGTACCTGAAGGTTTGCCTCTAGTAAGAAATATTAGTCATCAAATGGACCTGATTCCTAGAGCCAATTTTCCAAATAAGGTAGTTCATCATATGACCCAGCAAAGAGTGAAGAGTTGTTGTGGAAGGGATTGATTTGAAAGAGTTTGAGTCCATGTGTAGTACCTATACTACTAGCACCAAAAAAGGATGGGCAATGGAAAATGTGTACAGATTCTAGAGCCATCAACAAGATCACCATCAAGTACAGAATCCCCTTGCCAAGGATGGATGACATTATGGATTGTTTGAGTGGAGCTAAGTACTTCATGAATATACATTTAAAGAGCGGATATCACCAGATCCATATTAGAGAAGGGGATGAATGGAAGATGGCCTTTAAAACCAGGGAGGGCTTGTACGAGTGGTTAGTCATTCCTTTTGGGCTAACCAATGCACTTAGCACATTTATGTGGCTTATGAATAAGGTATTAAAAGAATTTTTAGGAAAATTTGTTATTGTTTATTTGGATGATATTCTGATTTTTAGTAAGACATTGTAGGAGCACTTGATACATATTTAGAAAGTTTTTGAGAAGCTGAGGGAGGAGAAGCTATTGATTAATTTGAAGAAATGTAGTTTTTTGAAAAGGGATTTGGTGTTTCTAGGATTTTTTGTCTCAATAGAGGGTCCTAAAATGGATCCAAAGAAGGTGGGTATGTGCAGGATCATCATATAAAAAACATGCCCTTAAGTGGCGAAAAATTTAGAAAAATCAAAGTTAGGAAACTTGACGTAAAAATTTGAATAAGTTATCTATATTATTTCAAAAATATGTAAGAATAAAATCTGTAGCAAATTGAATGTAGTTTCTAAACTACTAGGTTTATTTAAAAAAAATCTATTTGGTGAAAAGTTGAAATTTCAATGTAGTAGTACTTAAGTTTATGGAGAAAATATAAGAAGTAGGTGTTTATTTGACCATCCTAACCACATAAAATGATAATATTTTTATAATATTTTAGACATAAGTAGAGGACTCATGTCCCAATGTGATGCATTTTTTTTGTAATTTTTTCCAAGTAAATAATTAATTATGATTTTTTTATTACAACTTTTAAAAATATAAAAACTCAGATGTGTGACCACCTAACTTGGTCAAAATTTCATGAAATTCAATTTTCTTTTAATCCTATTGTATGTGAAGCATAGAATTTGACACATGTTTCAGATTCAAAAAATGTGATACCATTTGAAAGTTATATATGTTTTCAATTAGCCTATCAATCAAAACTTTAGTCGTAATTCAAATTGAAAATGAATAATAATTATTTATTAAATTCAAAGTAAAGCATAATTTATATTGGTGGAAAGCTGCGAATCTCCTTTAAAAACCCTTTTTGTTTCATCAATTTTGGGTAAAAAAAAAGTTGTCAGCCACATACCCTACACATACCCATCATATTGCCACTTTTTGGCCCATCATGATCCTGCACATACCTAGGTGAGATATATCATTGAATGGCCTACCCCGAGGAGTGTTATAGAGGTAAGATCATTTCATGGACTAGCAAGTTCTTACAAAAAAATTATTAAGTGTTCTAGTATTATTTGTACACCTCTAATTGAAGCAATAAGAGGGGATAAAAAAGACTTTAAGTGGACTATAGGAGCAGCCAAAAGTTTTGATATGTTGAAGAAGAAAGTTACAGAGCAACCTATTTTGACACTTCTAGATTTCAATAAGGTCTTTCAGGTAGATTGTGATCATGCTAGTGGTACTTCCATAGGAGCTATTTTGAGTCAAGAAGGTAAGCATATTGCCTATTTTAGTGAGAAGTTAAATAATGCTAAGAAGGAATATTTTGTCTATGATCAAGAGTTTTATGCTATAGTTCAAGCTTTGAAGAAATGGAGACACTATTTGTTTCCAAAAGAATTTTCTTTATATACTAATCACCAAGCTTTACAATATCTCAATAGTCAAGGAAAGTTGAATCAAAGGCACTTAAAATGAGTTGATTTTTTTAGAGTTATACTTTTTTTTTTAAGCATAGGAGTGGAAGGTCAAACAAAGTTGTAGATTCCTTAAGTATAAGGAAAAAATTGTTGATAGAGATGAATATAGAGGTTGTTGGGTTCAATGAACTCAAGAGTTTGCATCCAGAAGATCTAGACTTTGCAGAAGCTTGGAAGGCTTGTTTGGAACTAATTACATTGGATAGGATGAGATGGTTGGATTTCTTAATCCAAGATGGGATGTTGTTTAGAGGAAGCTATTGTGCAATTTTCGCTCACACGCCCCGCTGAAAGAAGAGACCCTCTTTCGCTTTGGTTTTTGGTTTTTGGCCCTTTCTTTTGAGGTTTTTTCTGATTTAGGCATGTACTTAAATGTGTTTATTTTGATTTCCTAAGTGTTTCCCCAAGTTATTCATTGAAAATCTTAATTTCTAGATAAATTTTGAGTTTTTACCCTGATTCAGGATTTTCCACCCTGGTCGGATTTTCCCGGATCCTGCTTGGGTTCCAATTGGACCCCTATTGTTCAGGGATTTTTGGTATTCACGGATTTCCATGTGGGATGGATTTTCCCAGATTCTGCCCTGTCGTCAGCTTTCAAGATTTTCTGACTATCCTATTGATTGCATTAATGGCTTCATGCGTGCTTTGAAGGATGTATATAACTTGGTTTCTAGGTCTCTTGGATCATTTCATGCTAGGGTTGTTCAGTATTGCATCCTTTTTCATCTCCTAGGCAAGTTTGAGCTCATGTTTCCATCTACATTTTAATGAATCTTGCCCAAGAGTAATTAGTAAACCCTAGTGATGACTTAACAGTGGAAACAATTAAATTCTGAGCTTGACTGTGTGCTAATGGCAAGTGAATAGGGTTTTGAACTAAGGGCAATGTCATTTCAAGTTATATTATCTTCAAATGAACGCAAAAGAAAATCTAGGAAAGGTCCATCCCTAACTTGTCCTGAGTTAAATTGTTGAAATTTTGCATTGGTTCAGTGTCTGGAAGAAATCCGGGATAATCCATCCCTTCTGGATTTTATTCACTGTGACCTTTCAATGTCAGTGAGATGTCATATCGATTGCCCTATACTTCAACGATGAAATCTTTTATGCATATCATTCGGCAAGATAAAGAGGATTCGCTAAGACCTCACTTTGTAAGAAAATGTCTCATCGACATGCTTGATCATATTTTCTTTCACCAAGACTAGCCCTAGTCGGCAAGAAGTCATAATGGGATTCAGTAGCTTTACTGATATTCATTTGCTTTGCCAGAACATCCATCTTTCAACAAGACCTCCCATCGATCTTTTTGCTTTCGTCGAGCTCTGTTCTTTTCAATCGCTGTGACCCTTTGAAGTCACCGAGATGTCATATCGGCCATTCTGTGTCTCGCCGAAGCCCTTCGTGGGTTTGAATTTGATCGCCCAAACATAGTAATTCTCATGCCGAAAGTCTTTCTGTCAGCAAGACAAACCCTGTCACCGAGAGCTCATAGCGAGCTCTTTTTGTCTTGCCAATTTTCTATTTTGTTGGTGAGACCTCCCCCTTTCAGCGAGACCCTTCACCAAACATCCTACTCTTGTCAAGTGATCTTCTATCGGGGAAACATTCATGCTTCATTGAGACCTTCTAGCGAGCTCATTACTCTTGCTGAAGCCTTCGCTTTCAGCGAGACTCCTAACATTTGCCAAGACTTCATAGTGAAACCTTCCTCTTGGTGAGCCCAGATCTTCTATCGGGTGACTTCATAACATCGGCAAGAGGTTATGCTGATGGAACTCTTCATCAGCGAGACATAACGTAGTCACTGGGACCTCTAGTGGAACCCAACGCTTCACCAAAAGCCCTCCTAAGATCATATCCGTTCATTGTGACTGTATCTTTCTCACACCGAAGGTCTCTCATGTTCGATCGCTAGTTGGCGAGACCAAAAGAAGTCACTGAGACCTTACCTCGACTACCCATTGGTCACATCGAGATGTTGCCCATCGCTGTTTGGCAAGACTCGGTAAGTTTGTTGAGACATCATATAGATAAACTTTAGTCTACGCAAAGTTATTATTTAAACTCTGATGGTTGATGAGTTAAGGGCGATTCGTTGTGACTTTATACAGAAGAAAATCTCTCATTGACATGACTCTCATATTCACTTTCAGTGAGACGTGCCCCACTCGGCATGACTTCATCCCAAATGAAATTTTCTTTGTCGAAGTACTTGCCTTTGCACCGTTTAGTCCAGGATTGTGCCTTAACCATGGATGTCCGTCAGGTCTGAATTTCTCTGAAATCCGCCATCCCTCTAATTTCCTGAAACTGCTCTTTGGCTCGTTCTTCATTGGAATCTGTCTCTAGCGGATTTTCCCAAAATCTGATGAAATGTGAAGGAACGTGGAATAGTTGGATTCTTTTACAATTCATGATGCATTTGATGATTATTTCATGTCATATTTGGATCTCCCATGTAACTTATTGATGAAAATGATCAAGTTTAATGATTAAGTAGGTTTTTCCTGGTTATTCCGTTGGAATCCGATCGGTCTACAATTTCCCGAAATTCCTCTCTGGCTCAGATTCTGCAGATGGCCTCGAAACCCAAAATTTGTGGGATCATTTCATATGAGATTTAATGGCACTTTGGTTGCAGGAGATGCATTCAAATGGTGTTTTGATGGATTGACATTGCTTTCCTGTAGTTTTTACTGTGGTTTTCATGTTGAGTGTAGGCTGAATCGAGCAAAGCAGTAGCTGGTTCCTCATGGTCCTATGTAGAGAAGATTAAGCTAGACATTAAGAGCAAGATCCCTAAGAAAAAAGTCACCGTAGATTAGGAAAAAGGTGTTGAAGAAGATTTATAAACAAAGAAGACACATTGATGACATCCTAGCTGGTATCTACAATGGCTACATTGCTTTTTTTGAAATAATGACAGGAAGAAGAAAGATCGCACCCAAGTACTTGAGCCTGGAACAATTGATAGAATGGTGGCATGGTGTGTATGCACCACTTGATGATGGTTTTGTTTCCGAGCACCAACTAGGTGATGCGGCCACCTACCTCGTAGTTATTGATAAGCATGTGACATATAAGGTAGATTGGGATAAGTCGGTCAAACACTCAAGGGATGAGTTTGCGTCCATCGAAAGATGACTTAGGGTTTTTCCCTTGCCACTAGTCGCTGGCATGGATGTGGCATTCTTGAAAGTACATGAAGAGCTAGATCAGAATAGAGATAATAGGGAAGGGAGCTAATGATAGGCTATGCCACGATTTATGCTTCCTTATTGTCTTCCCGTGCGTTGGTCTGAACTGGACTGTGGATCTCAGGTTGACTTGGACGGGACGTACATTTACTGCTTATTTGACCGACTGTGGGTTCCTCTTGATCGAGTTGTTGTGCCATTAATGCCGCAGGCTCTTGCTTGGCCGACAGGTTTTCTGGGGGAATTCTATATATTGGGCATTTTGCCTCTTTGTAAAGGGTTGGATGGTTAGAAATAGTTGAATAGTTAGGTTGCTAGATAGTTAAATAGTTAGAAACTAATCAGGAGATAGAAGTAGAACAGTTAGAAGTAGAGCAAGTTAGCAAGTAGTTGCTCTCAAGAAAATGTTGTAATAGAAAACTAGAATTGTTGCTACTGTGGATAAATCAAATGCAAATAATGACATTGTGATTTGGTGCCATACTTGTGTTCTTTTGTCTTACATGGTTCTTGTTGTTCTATCTTTAAAATTGCTTTGAGGAAGTTAACATTTATATTATATTTTATTTAATAATGTTTGTGATTTGATACTCGAATGTTGTAGCAATCCTTCAGTCCATACTTTTCGCAACCAAGTGATTGTTAGTTGCTTTACAAAGTTAGCCTGAACTTCATATTTCAGTATGATTAGTTCGATTGTGAGGATTTGTTCATTTCAACTGTAATAGGGTTGTTGAATAAATGTTCATGATTTGAAAATCTCAACAGCTCAGAAGATTGCACTGTTTTCTATGAGATTGTAGATTTATCTTGGTCAAGCAGAAATCAGTTTTGAGGGATTGGTCCATTTCAAGTATTGGTTACTTTCATTGTTAATCTTAGGTCTAGTATTAGATTTAGAAATCTCTCTAAAACCCTTATCTTTTCTATTTCATTGATTATTGGGTTAGGTCTTGGATTGAAGTATCATCAGATTGTTGGATCCGATAAAATTGATTTAGTATTTTTCTTGTAGTAAGGTCCCATTGTGATTACCGGCATTTTCACATTTTGTTACTGAGTTGTTTATGCACTGTCAAGACCTGACATTAGAGACCTTGGGGTTATCTCTTGAGGCTTGCCGATAGAGATTTACCTTTCAAGAGAGATAGGATATCATATTATGTCTGGCTGTTATTGTGTAGAAAACACGATCAACAAGAACTGGCGCTAGAAGGAGGGCCTAAATAAGCAAGCTGGATCAATTTTTGAACGCCATCTCTCCTGGGAGATTTAGAAGAAGAACAAGATCCCCTCTAGGAGAGGAAGAGTTTTAGGAATTACCTGACCCTACTAGGTCAAGAAGGACCAAAAGAAGGGGAGAATCATCATCATCATTATCTCATCCACCTCCCACATCTCCATCATCCCCATCTTCATTGAGTTCATCTGAGTCTGAAGCCATTCCCAGTCCACAACCTCAGCCAGTCATAAATCAGCCATTACAACCCCCACCTCCACCAATGGCTTTCCTAGCAACCAACCCATCTCCACTAAGTTTCGCCAATTGCAATCCTATGCCTAAAAACCCTGAACACTTTTGTTCAAAATTCCATGCCAACGATCCAAATAGGACTGCAGAGGAGCATATTAGGATTTTTAAGACTACCCTTAAGGATAGGGGAATTAATCATGAGGATGTTGCATGCAGAATTTTCCCATATTCCCTTGGAGATGAGGAATTTTGTTGGTATAACCATCTTCCTACTAGGTCTCTCACTACTTGGCTTCAGCTGGAGATTGCATTTTTATAGAAATCTTAGTTCCCAATCAGTGCAAATGAGTTACTTTTGTAGTTTATTGGAATCAAGAGGGAGGTAAATGAACCAATAGTGGCTTTCAATAATAGATTTCATAGGGCTTATGCTAGGTTGCAAACCCCTTATGTTGTAGATGATGCCTCTGCCAGGGAGGTTTATTATGAATCTTTAGATAGTTTAATATCTACTTTCATCAAATGGAAAGCAAACCCTCCTGCTAGCCTATTTGAAGCTTATGATGTGGCTGTTAAGGTGAGTACAGATTTGAGATAACACTTGTTTGGACCCTTGGCTAACCAAATACCTATGATGAGTTCAGTCCCTTAGTCACCCTTGGTTTCACACCCAGGTCATCCCCTGAGTTAGGCTGCATTCATGTCGAATTACCATCCAAATATGAACTAGCCTGCATTCTGTCATCAACAAGCTAATGTACCTGGTTACTTAAAGAAATTTGAGATATTTAATCAACCCTTGAACCATGGGTCACATGATGTTTATATGTAGAATTTAGCTAGTATTATTCCTCCATCAAACAGTGTAGACAAAGAGAGGTTGGATGCACTCACAAAGCTAGTTGAGAGGCTGAACACTAAAGTCACTTACCTGAGGCACCAAAATAGTCAATCCCATGCAATCCAAAGGGGGATTCAGTCCAATTATGATCAAAGTAACATGGATATGATGTAGACTCAAAGATAGAGCTTTGCTTGATAGAGGTCATGGAAGGCAGTCGCCACTTCAGAATAATGGAGAAGCCTTAACTTCTCTGGACCAGCCAAACAATCGGGAGAAACCTAGTGAAGTCTATCTGGAAAGAACAACTCTTTCAAGATGGTGTAGGCTTCATAATACTAATCATCATTCTGAGTCAGATTGTCAAGAATTCCAGACTGTTGTGTCCATTTTCCAGCTGAAGGTTCAACATGCCAGCGGTGGTTTGAGTGGGTTGGAGATAGTGCCATATAATCCTTATGACATATCAGTCATGGTGGTGAATCATGTCCCATTTCCAAGAAGTGAAGAGAATGAACCAGAGGGAGAATAGGATAAAGGTGTTGAAATAGGGTATGTATACAGTGAAGAATATATAGTTCAATCCTTTGGAGGTAATGAGGAGAATGATAATGGCCCACTAGATGAAGATGAGTATACAACTGAAGAAGTTCAAGCATTCCATCATGTGTCTACTCAGTATTTCCTAAATGGAGGACAATCTGATGCTAATAAAGGAGGAAGCATTGAAAGTAGCATGGATGAATTGATAGATAGCTCTAAGGGAAATTGTTCTACCATAACTACAAAGAAAATAGGGGAGTATGTGGTCAAAGAACTCAAGAAAGTCAAAGTAAGTCTCCCTGCTCATGAGTTGTTAAAGGATCCTACTATTAGGGGTGTAGTACTAGGGTCTCTTGAGAAGGATATGCTTACTGAACAAAAGGGTACTTCAGGCCATATTGATGCGAATACTTTTAAGGACGTATTCCTATCTGAAACAAGCTTGGAAAATTATGTACTGATAGTTGACCCTCAAGGAGGGGAGACTGAGGAAATCCTCATGTTATATGATATGCCTATACATAAATCTGACAGTGTTAATATTGAGGTAGTCCTGGAGGAGGTTGAGCTTTTGCTTGAGGAGCCTCACAGATTGCTAATGAACGTTCCCTGGAGAAAATTGTGGGTAAAAATGCTGCTTTTTCTTAGGGTTATAGTTGCGATCTAGAACTAGAACAAAATCCAATAGGGGAGGAATTCAGGGAGTCCCTTCGCTCATCACATTCTGTTGAGGAATTCAGTAAACAAAAGTCACATATTTTGTGTATTAATGACAAGATGGCTTTGGATGTGCAAGAAAACCCAAATGGTGTTGAGAATAACAATGCTGCAACCATCACTAATGAGCTTGATTATCCTACTTTAGGTAAAGATGTACTTGAAGATCAGTCTGTGAGGCCTCCTGACAAACATCATGATGAGAAAGTTACTATGCATGATGAGGCTTTTACATTTTCAACATTGTTCCCTCATGAAGAAGGAGGGATATTGTATCATCAGTTGAGGCCTCCTGATGACATAGATATCAACCTTTTCCTAGTGTTGGATGCTGGATACCATGTTCAGTCCACAACAATGCAAAATCAGGTTGTTTCTCTCCTTGCTATGAATTCTAAATCTTATCAATTTGATTATGGGAATTTAGGAAAAGCAGCTTGCATATGGATTAACCATGGTCCTAATGAGTCACCTCAGTTATTGATTACTCTTGATTGTGAGGTTGAGAATGCTACATTATTGAGCCTTGTGTTGTTGAATATAAGGATAAATTTGCATTCTTGAGGACTGCTACCATCACCCTATTGCTTGTCCATGCATTGATGAATTGTATGGGGGTGGGTCTCGTCTCACCCTGTTTGGTAATGAGTGGTTATGAGTCTTTCGTACATAGTTAGGGTAGATTGCTTTAGGATTAGGTTTCCCTTTCTGCTTTGCTTCTAGTTTGGTGTGTGGGTTTCTATTTTGTTTTGTTTTTGGTTGTGTTTTGCTTTGGGGTTTCTCTGTTTTCACCTGGATGTGTTGCACCTACATGGAAAATCTATCTTCTCTGGAATTGTTCTAAGTATTTCATTGGTGAACTCTAGTCTTGCATCTTGAAAGGATGGTTGAAATCTTTACTATTGTCAATAGTCTTAATGTCAGATTTATAAAAGATTGATCACCAACTTTGATTTGAATTTGAAATACTCTAAAAATCTTATATCTCTCATATATCTTAAGAATCTTGACATTACTATAGGAATCCTTGTGAGGTTTTGTCAAGTGAAAAATCTTATTTCTGCTTCAGGGCCACTATGGTTCTCAGCCCTGAGTGTGAACTTCATTGTTCACAAGTTGAAATGAAAGAGACCTATAAAGAATATTAAAAGAAAGAAAAATGAAATATTGAATATCAAAAGAATAAATTCAACTTATCAGGGATACCTAAATATCTCTACCGGGGCTATGGACGCCTGGTTGGCTATAGAGCTATGTTCAGGAGAGTCACAATGATAACCTCATCATGGCTATGGAGGCCTAACTGGTAGTGAGGCCCTATCTAGGTTGCTTTTGAAGTTAGAATCCTTACATAGCCTAGTTTGACTGAACTTGGTTCTTGTAGTGGCTTAAGGAAGGTAATGAACTCACATGCACACACTTGGATTTTCAGTTTATGGAAAATTTGGTCTATCCTTTGGTTATGATTCTTTAAATCTTTCCATTCTGACTTGTTTGTTTGGTTGTGAGATTGAAACCAAAGATTCTAGGTTCTTGATTCCTATTTGTCATCAAATGCTTTGGAGCATTTTCCCAGCATAAGTCGCCATTTGTTGTACAATTTTCGCACACATGCCCCGCTGAAAGCAGGGACCCTCTTTCGCTTCAATTTTTGGTTTTTGGCCCTTTCTTTTCAGGTTTTGTCTGATTTAGGCATGTGCTTAAATGTGTTTATTTTGATTTCCTAAGTGTTTCCCTAGGTTATTCATTGAAAATCTTAATTTTTGGATAAATTTTGGGTTTTTACCCTAATCTAGAATTTTTTGCCTTGGTCAGATTTTCCCGGATCCTGCTTGGGTTCCAGTTGGACCCCTGTTGTTCGGGGATTTTTGGTATTCACGAATTTCCACATGGGCCAGATTTTCTTGAATTCTACCCTATCGTCGGCTTCCCAAATTTTCTGTCTATCCTGTTGATTACATTAATGGATTCGTGTGTGATTTGAAGGATGTATCTAACTTGGTTTTTGGGTCTCTTAGATCATTTCATGCTAGGGTTGTTCAGTATTGCATCCTTTGTCATCTCCCAAGCGAGTTTGAGTTTATGTGTCCATCTGCATTTTAATGAATCTTGCCCGAGAGTAATTAGTAAACCCTAGTGATGACTTAACAATGGAAATAATTAAATTCTGAGCTTGACTATGTGCTAATGGTGGGTGAATAGGGTTTCAAACTAGGGGCAATGTCATTTCAAGTTATGTCATCTTAAAACGGGCCTGAAACGCAAAAGAAAATCTAGGAAAGGTCCACCCTTGACTTGTCCTAAGTTAAATTGTTGAAATTTTGCATTGGTTCAGTGTTTGGAAGAAATCTAGGATAATCCATCCCTTCCAGATTTTATTAGCTGTGACCTTTCATTATCGGTGAGATGTCATATCGATCGCCCTGTAATTCACCGATGAAATATTTTATGCATATCAGTCAGCGAGACAAAGAGGATTCACCGAGACCTCACTCCATAAGAAAATGTCTCATCAACATGCTTGATCATATTCGCTTTCGCCAAGAATAGCCCTAGTTGGTAGGAGGTCATAACAGGATTCAGTAGCTTTACCGATATTCATTTGCTTTGCTAGGACATTCATCCTTTGGTGAGACCTCCCACTGAGCTTTTTGCTTTTGCCGAGCTCTATTCTTTTCATTCACTATGACCCTTCAAAGTCACCGAGATATCATATCGGCCATTCTGTGTCTTGCCGAAGCCCTTCGTGGGTTTGAATTTGATCGCCCAGACGCAGTAATTCTCATGCCGAAAGTCTTTCTATCAGCAAGACAAACCCCATCACCGAGAGATCATAGCGAGCTATTTTCATCTTGCCAATTTTCTATTATGATGCTGACACCTCCCCCTTTCAGCGAGACCCTTTGCCGAACATCCTGCTCTTGTCGAGTGATCTTTTGTTGGGGAGACATTCATGCTTCACTGAGACCTTCTAGTGAGCTCATTACTCTTGCCAAAGCCTTCACTTTCGGTAGGACTCCTAACATTCGCCAGGACTTCATAGCGAAACCTTCCTATTGGTGAGCCCAGATCTTCTATCTGGTGACTTCATAACGTCGGCAAGAGGTTATGCCGATGGAACTCTTCATCGATGAGACATAACGTAGTCATTGGGACCTCTAGCCGAACCCAACGCTTCACCAAAAGCCCTCCTAAGTTCATATTCATTCGTTGTGATAGTATCTTTCTCACACCAAAGGTCTCTCATGTTCTATTGCTAGTTGGTGAGACCAAAAGAAGTCACTGAGACCTTACCCCGACTACCCACTGGTCACATCGAGATGTTCCCCATTGCCGTTCAACAAGACTCAGTAAGTTTGTTGAGACATCATATAGATAAACTTTAGTCTAGCTGAAGTTATTACTTAAACTCTGATGGTCGATGAGACAAGGGTGATTCGCTGTGACTTTATATCAAAGAAAATCTCTCATCAACATGACTTTCACATTTGATTTTGGCAAGACATGCCCCACTCGACGTGACTTCATCCCGAATGAAATTTCCTTTGTTGAAGTACTTGCCTTTGCACCATTTAGTCTGGGATTGTTCCTTAACTGTAGATGTCCGTCAGGTCCGGATTTCTCTAAAATCCACCATCCCTCTAATTTCCTGAAATTGCTCTTCAGCTTGCTGCTCTTCAGCTTGTTCTTCGCTAGAATCTATCTCTAACGGATGTTCCCAAAATTTGATGAAATGTGAAGGAACATGGAATAGTTGGATTCTTTTACAATTCATGGTGCATTTGATGATTATTTCATGTCATATTTGGATCTCCCATGTAACTTATTGATGAAAATGATCAAGTTTAATGATTAAGTAGGTGCTTCCTGGTTATTCCATTGGAATCCGATCAGTCCAGAATTTCTCGAAATTCCTCTCTGGCTCAGATTCTGCGGATGGCCCCAAAACCCAAAATTTGTGGGATCATTTCATATGAGATTTAATGGCACTTTGGTTGCAGGAGATGCATTCTAACTGTGTTTTCATGGATTGACCTTGCTTTCCTGTAGTTTTTACTATGTTTTTCATGTTGAGTGTAGGCTGAATCGAGCAAAGCAGCAGCTGGTTCCTCATGGTCTGATGCAGAGAAGATTATGCTGGACATTAAGAGTAGGATCCCTGAGAACAAATTCACCACAGATTAGGTAGAAGGTGTTGAAGAAGATTTATAAATAAAGAAGATACATTGATGACATCCTAGCTGGTATCTACAATGGCTACATTAATTTTTTTGAAATAATGACAAGAAGAAGAAAGATCATGCCCAATTACTTGAGCCTGGAATAGTTGATAGAATGGTGGCGTGGTGTGTATGCACCACTTGATGATGGTTTTTTTTTCGAGCACCAACTAGGTGATGTGGCCACCTACCTCGTAGTTATTGATAAGCATGTGACATATAAGGTAGATTGGGATAAGTTGGTCAAACACTCAAGGGACAAGATTGCATCCATCAAACGACAACTTAGGGTTTTTCCCTTGCCACCAATCGCTGGCATGGATGCAGCATTCTTGAAAGTACACGAAGAGCTAGATCAGAACAGAGATAATAGGGACTTGGACGGGACGTGCATTTACTGCTTATTTGACCAACCCTGGGTTCCTCTTGACCAAGTTGTTGTGCCATTAAAGCCGCGGGCTCTTGCTTGGCCAATGGGTTTTCTGGGGGAATTCTATATATTGGGCATTTCACCTCTTTGTAAAGGGTTGGATGGTTAGAAATAGTTGAATAGTTAGGTTTCTAGATAGTTAGATAGTTAGAAAATAATCAGGAGATAGAAGTAGAATAGTTAGAAGTAGAGAAAGTTAGCAAGTAGTTGCTCTTAAGCAAATGTTGTAACAGAAAACTAGAATTGTTGCTACTATGGATAAATCGAATGCAAATAATGACATTGTGATTTGGTGCCATACTTGTGTTCTTTTTTCTTGCATGGTTCTTGTTGTTCTATCTTTAAAATTGCTTTGAGGAAGTTAACATTTAGATTAGATTTGATTTAATAATGTTTGTGATTTGATACTTGAATGTTGCAGCAATCCTTCAGTCCATACTTTTCACAACCAAGTGATTGTTAGTTGCTTTGTAAATTTAGCATGGACTTCATATTTCAGTATGCTTAGTTTGATTGTGAGGATTTTTTCATTTCAACTGCAATAGGGTTGTTGAATAAATATTCATGATTTGAAAATCCCAATACCTCAGAAGATTGCACTATTTTCTGTGAGATTGCAGATTTATCTTGGTCAAGAAGAAATTGGTTTTGAGGGATTGGTCCATTTTGAGTATTGGTTACTTTCATTGTTAATCTTAGGTTTCGTATTAGATTTAGAAATCTCTCTGAAACCCTTATCTTTTCTATTTATTTTATTATTGGGTTAGGTCTTAGATTGAAGTATCATCAGATTGTTGGATCCGATAAAATTGATTCAGTATTTTGCTTGTAGTAAGGTCCCATTGTGATTACTAGCATTTTCACATTTTGGTATTGAGTTGTTTATGCACTTTCAAGACCTAACATTAGAGACCTTGGGGTTATCTCTTGAGGCTTTTCGATAGAGATTTACCTTTCAAGAGAGATAGGATATCATATTCTGTCTAGCTTTTGTTGTGCAGAAAACACGATCAACATAAGCCAATTGTGCATTCCAAGGATTTCTATGAGAGAGAATCTAATCAAGGAGAATCATAGTGGAGGATTGGCTAGACATTCTGGTTGAGATAAGACCATTGCTCTTGTCAGTGAGAATTATTATTAGCCACAGTTACAACAAGATGTGAAGAAGTTTGTACAAAGTTGCAGAGTATGTCAAGTGACAAAAGGAACAAGTCAAAATAATGGATTGTATTAGCCACTACCTATATCTGAGAAGCCATGGGAGGATATTAGCATGGATTTTGTTCTTGGCTTGTCAAGGACACAGAGAGGGCATGATTCCATATTTGTGGTGGTGGATAGATTTTCAAAGATGGCACATTTAATTCCATGTCATAAGACTAGTGATCCTATTTATGTTGCAGAGTTTTTTTCAGGGAGGTGGTGAGGCTACATGGTCTACCAAAGAGTATACTCTCAAAAAGATATACCAAATTTGTTGGCTATTTCTAGAGGACATTATAGAAGAAGCTAAAGACATATTTCAAGTTTAGTTATGCACATCATCCATAGACTAATTGACAAACTGAGGCAGTTAATAGGAGTTTGGGCAACCTACTAAGATGCTTAGTTGGAGATAAGCCCAAGGGATGGGATTTGATTGTACTACAGTAAAAAATTGCTTACAACAATTATGTCAATAGGAGCACTAGTAAATCACCATTCTAGATTGTATATGGGAGTAGTCCAAGAAATACTTTTGAACTAAGAAAGATTGATAAGGGGGAGAAGAGTAGTGCTGAGGCTAAAGATTTTGTTGAGCACCTGAAGAATTTTCACGAAGAGGTGAAGAAACATATCAATAAGATGAACTCACAATATAAGGCTTAGGCAGATCAGAAAAGGAGGTATAAGGAGTTCCATGTAGGATATGAATTCATGGTTCATTTACAAAAGGAAAGGTTTCTAGTTGGCACATACAACAAGTTAAAGATGAAGTCTGAACCATGCAAGATCTTGAAGAAGCATGATTCAGGAAATGCTTATGAGGTAGAGTTTCCTAGTGGAATAAATATTTATCCTATGTTCAACATTTTTGATTTGATAGAGTATCATGAAGGTGATATAGAGGAGGGGTTGATCAATGAATAGTTGAAAATTCCAACACCTACTTCAAAGAAGGAAGAGATAGAAGAAATCTTGGATAGCCATGTGGGTAGAAGCATGAGAAATAAGAAATATGCAAAGTACTTGGTGAAATGGAAGGCTTTTGAAGATTCATCATGGTTTTCTGAGGCTGAAGTTAACCATATTGGTTTCCCTCTAACTCTTGAGAAGTGACAGGCTCACTTTTCAAATTACCCTGGGTGTTTGATGTAGGAGCATCCAACAATGTAGGGAAATCTTGCATCACCCAAAAAAATTGTTTTCTTTATTTTCTTCAATTTTTTTGAGGCCCATGTTGTCACCTAAGGGGTGTAAGATAGTCAGGCATCAAAACTAGAGAAAAATGAGCACTTACTATTTTTAATAAGCTGGCCTAAATGGGCTCGTATGGACTTAAATATTTACCCCAAGAAGCATAACTGAAGAAAAAAAATTGGTTGTGAAAGAATCACCTCAATACCTTGCACGGTTTGGGAGAAATTAAAGTTTCCATCCTGAGAAATTTCTCCAATACATCCTCAATTTCAGATATAAAACTTTAGAGGCCCCAAAACAACTCAAAAGTTGGTTTAACTGAACTATAGTAGGTTTGAGCATTGTAGATCTCGTCGAGATATTTCCATCAATATGCAATAATAGCAAATTGGACACCCAAACCAAAAGTTACAACCCCACAAAGTTGACCCTCTAAAAAGTGAATTTCATTAAAATTTCTTCCTATGCCAAAAATCAAAGTGGGACTTTTTCCGCCAAAACAAAAGGGAAATTTGCACTTTCTAGAACATTTTAGGGAAATTATTGGGTGAAATAAAAAAGGATATGAGGAAGTTGTAGAAGGTGGCTCCATTACTGCAAATTGTGGCTTAGAATAGTAGATTTTCTTTTTAGAGTTGATTTTGTTGTAATGAATCAAGTTGATGAGGCTATAACATGTAAGCTTTGAATCTGTAATTTCACTTTCTAGAAATAATTGAAAGTGAGTCATTTTTCTACATCGCATCTTTTGTGTTGGTATCTGTTGTTGCAATTTCTGTGGGTTTTGGGGGGTGTGGCCCTCATAAAAATCTCTCATAACTAAAGAGAAGAAGAAAACCACATTAAAAAATCTCCTCTCCAAAAGAGAGAAAATGAAATGACTACACTAGTGAAACAAGGATAGGAGACTCAATGTGACCCCCCAAGGACTACTTCTATCACACAAGTACAATATATGTCCCCCTAATAGGAGAGAGAAAGTGGGGATAGCAATCCCCTCATAAAGAAGTATCTCTTGTGCAAATGATGAATGCCTAGAGACAAAATATGATCCACTACTTGTAAACAAAATTTATCCCCTTAGGAAGAAATATATCCACTGGTGATTGGATAAGCCAATATAAAAAGATGGGTGAATCAAGAATCAAAATCCAAATGATGTGTGCCTCTAAAAAGTGCTCACATGTCCACATGTCAGAAAGAGATGATGTCAATCTAGAATCCTATAAAGACTAAAGAAGAACAAGCTACAAAGGTTATGAAGATGGTGGGCAAATAATGATGATGTTTTTGTCAACAAAGAGGAGTTTAATTTCGTCAAAGTAATCAGGAGCTCCAAATTTACAATATAGGACTTTGCAAACAAGGATAATATGTCTACAAGATATGAATCCCAAGTAGCTATGTCTGAAAGTAGATGAGTGTCCTACTATACTGAACAAGTAGGGGACAAGGAAGTGGTGATGCCAAGATGATCAAGAACAATGGAAGATGGTGATGAAGTCTTGATCTAAAGAGTGGGAACATGAAGACAAGTTTTTGAACCATTGAAACATGTAAGACTTGTGATATAGTCAAGCTCCTCTAAAGTATCATCATCAAAGGGTATGAAATCTACATCTACAAGAGGAATGAGAAAATAAACTATAGGATCCTCTATGTATGGAAAGATATGAGGGTCTCCATGGGTCTCCCAAAGTTGCGTCCAAAGTGTGTGGGGACAATCAATATATGATACAACACAAATAGTGTCAATATCAACACTAGAATATATAACCCCATAATATGATCTCTACTGATATCCCATGTTGATAAAAACCCGGGTGTGTCTAGTGTAGGTACGAGCCAATACAAATAAGGAAAAATATCAAGCCATCTAAGATGCGTTAGGATGTTAGTTCACCAAGTCTCAGCTATCCTTTGTTAGGTTGATCATAAAAGGATGAAAAATGCCGAGAAATTAGAGACTAATAACCTCAGTTCATATAAAGAAGTAAAACTAAAGTTATCCAATGTAAGAAGATCCTTTCCAGGTGCCAAGACATCCAATTAATTAAGCAGAATGTGAAATTTCACAAAAGTCAAGAATAAAATGTACCTAGGGAAGATTTTTCAAAACATACATGAATGGATTTGAAGAGCTTTGAAATACCTTTCCAACACCACTAGAATCAAAAAAATCAAAGATATAGGAAAAACATTTTGAGCTCAAAAGAAAAAATTGAAGATCTAACTTTGAATGAGAATAAAAAGAACAAGCTACAAAATCTGATAATGGTACTTACACCAATAGAACATAGACAAAACTTATTTTCTGATAATATCTTGTTTGTTTTATTTTGACATCATATGCCCAAGTTATGCGAAAAAGAAAAAACATCACTATTTTAGGGAAAAAAGGGCTAGGAGGGGGCTTGGAGGGATTTGTACAGTCATGTCAACATGGCATCAGTAGAGAATATATTGGGAATATTCCTAGTTGCTAAGAAAAGTGCTAGTTTTCTTGGAAATGGATGCCACTAGAATACTCTTCACTATCAAACGAATATATTGTGGAATCTTTTGTGATTTCAACTTCATTTTGCAGACCGAGTTTGGGTGAGGCTACCAGATTTTTATTTGAATAATTTAATTAAGATTTTACCATGTTATTTGGATTCAATATATTAAAAAAAATGTAATTTCATAATTTTAAACTATTTAGAATGAGTTTAATATTTAAAATAAATATGAAACAAATTTCAAGTTTGCAATTATTTTATTTGAAATTAATATTTTAATGCAAGGTCAATGATTGCATATCCTTATATTTTCACATTATAGTTTGGACTTGTAACTTTAATTTCCACCTCTCCTAGCATGTTCTTAGGCTCATTCAACCCTTTTCCTTAGCCTTTTTCTACCAATGGTGCTAAGGCCTTACCTCTCATGGTTCCTTTTTCTAAAAATTAATGTTATAGATGTCTTAGCCTTGTGGTTTTCTATTGTTTAGTCTTTCTCAAAGTTAAAATTGTCTATATTCTAGTGTGGCATGCAAACACCCACACAATACAATAACTTTCCATGATAGTTTACTATTTGATGTTTATTTTTGAGTATTTTACAACCTATTGCTTTCCTACATTGGTGGGAACTACTCAAGATATATTCTAACAACTCTTTAGCTTCCATATTTCCCTTCTACTTAGATCATTTTTAATGAATTTTTTAATCTCACAACTCTATCAATTTACTCTCCTCCCGATCTCTCAATATTTCAAATTCTTAAAAATAATTTATAGCTTCCTACAACACTTATTTTGACAAGGACTACACCACATGAAACCACATAGACACAATAATAGATACCAAAATAGAAGATGTGAGACAAAAGATAACCCATTTTCAATTATTTTCAGAAAATGAATTTACATATTCAGATCTTACATGCTACAACCTCATGGGCTTAATTCATTACAACAAAAAATCAACTATGCAAGAAAAAATGTTATTCAAAGCCACAATCTGCACTAATGAAGCCACCTTCTAAAACTCCCTCATATCCATTTTTATTTTACCCAATAACCACCCTAGAATGTTCTAGAAAGTGAAAGTTTCCCTTTTGTTTTGGCACTAAAAGTCTCACTATTTGATTTCTGGCCTAGGAAGAAATTTTAATGAAATTCACTTTTTAGAGGGTCAACTTTGTGGGGCCGTAACTTTTGATCTATGTACCCAATTTTCTATTATTGCATACCATTGGAAATCCCTCAATGAGCTCTACAAAAGATGAATCCACTATAGATTGTTTCGTCAACTTTTTGACCTGTTTGGGGGCCTCTAAAGTTTTCATATATGAATTTGAAGCTGCATTGGAGAAATTTCTCAATATGAAAACTTTAATTTCTCCCAAACCATGTAGGGTATTGAGTTGATTCCTTCGTGACCAAATTTTTTTTTCAACTCTGCTCCTTTGGGTAAATTGTCAGGTCCATACAAGCCTATTCAAGCTAACTTACTAAAAATAGCAAGTGACCTTTTTTTCTATTTTTGATGCATGACTATCTTACACCCCTTAAGTGCCATCATGGAACTCAAAACAACAACAACAAAAAAAAGAAGAAACAATTTTTTTTGGGTGATGCAAGATTTCCCTACACCATTAGATGCTCCTGCGTCAGACACCTAGGGTAATTTGAAAAGTGACCCTGTCACTTCTTAGGAGTTAGAGGTGTTAGAATTGGCTATGGCTGCCACCCAAGATCTATGGACCAAATGGAAAGCACAAAAAGAGAGAGAATAGAATATGACAAGAATAAACTATATTCAATGTCATTAATATGATATGATTCTGATTGATTACAATGAGAAAGACCCCTTGGTTATATAGCCAAGGTGAGAACATAGAAGGGCATAAGATTATGACAAGTGTCATAATCTTATGACATGAGACAACTAGGAAAACCTATCACTCCACAAAAGGTGGAGAGATAATCACATGATGTGTCCACAAAAGGTGGAAGTGATGAGGTAGTGACATGTCAAGTCCACCAAAAGTGGAAAATCTCCAACAACCTCCTATGTGGTCACTAAGTAAACTTAACTAAGGTGTAATCATGACCTAGGACAAGGTACAACACATTTAATTACACCAACACCCCCCCTTAAGTGCAACTTAGGGAGAATGTACACAAAAGAAAACAATGCAAGATGGGTCCTAGCTACTAGGCCATGTTAGGTACCCGTGTACACACAATGCAATCTCTCACAAGCGAGGAAAAGGAGAAAACCCAGTGGGACAAAACTCCTCCCAAAAAGAGAGATGAAATAGAAAATAGAAATACTCTCAATGAAGAATGAGAAGGTAAAAACCCCATGTGAGGAAAAAGACCCCCCCATAAGAGAGAAGTAGAAGAGAAGCAAGGTAGCCCCCCCTCAATGTTGAGTCTCCTACAGTGATGGTAGAAGCTCAACATTGAATGTTGAAGATGATTCAATCTCGCCGAACAACGTTCCTCCCCTTAGGAAGAAACAAAACCAAGGATGTATGCAGGATATCAAGATGGATGATGTGTGATGATGTCTCCGAAGCATGCTCAAGTGTCTCCATGTCGATGCAGAAAGCTGACACACTCCAAATAGGCGTTCTAGGCCACACTGCTGAAGAGGAAAATCCAACATCTAGTAGAGAAGAATGTAGAGCACTATCCAAAGACAAAGATATCCCCTCTGAAGACAAAGAAGCCCCTCCCATATGTTGTCCAAAAGTATCCACACTCATGCCAATCTGAGAAGAATGATCATGTAGAGAATGAACAAGAGGTTAAAGGTGTTCCCTCACAACAACTGAAGAAGGAGCATCTTCATCAAAGAGAAGATGAATGCTATCAATGGTGTCCTCCAAATCTGTAAGATGAGACTCCACGAACAAGCCTGAAATACCTGTAAAGAAATCATCCAAAGTAGCCATATCTGGAAGACTATGTATGTCCTACTGCACTGCATCACTAGGAGCCAAAACTGTAGTGACACAAGTATCATCAAGTACAACAGTAGGTGGAGGAGATAGAGTGCATGGCTCAAGGACTGGATCTGATGTGGGAATGCCCAAGTTCAAAAAGCCAAATGTCTCCTCAGAATCATAGTTGTGATCAACAGTTGAATGAACAAGATCATCATCAGAAGCAAACTGTGTAAAGGAATACAACCGAGATGAATGATCAACCACCCCAGTAGCAATGACATCTCTAGTCTCCAAGTCACGAATGATAACAGAATCAGGAGTAAACTCCACAGTTCTCCCATCTCCACCATGTGTAATCTGGTAAATGGAAAGTAGATTGTTCATCAAATGAGGAACACACAGGACATCCTGAAAAGTGTTCTCCCCAATGCTAATAGATCCCTTCCTTGTTACACTCATGTATGTATTGTTTCCCATCAAGATAGGAGACAGCGAACAAGGCTGAAATGAAGAGAAGATAGTCTGTGAAGATGCCATATGATGAGATGCTCCTGAATCTAGAAGCCATTTCCCTGATCCTGGACTTGAATGAGCACAAAGAGCTTGTCCTTTATATCCTGATTTTTGACCTTTGTCCTTTTTAGACTGTTTTGAAGTAGAAGGAGAAGAAGATGATTCTGACATTCTAGAAGGAAAATCAATGTGATTATTTTTTAGAAGATTTTTCAACTCGTCAATATCCTTCTTATAACAATAATTTTCTTCATGTCCATCCTTCTTGCAATATGCACAAAAAGGTCTCTCCTTCTTAGATGATTTCTCTTTTGAAGATGAATCTTTATGTTCTTCTATGGAATTTGATGTGGCTTGTGTGTTCTCCTTAGGCTTGTTCTTTGTCTTTTCTTTGCCACTTGAAGACTTCTCATCCTTTGCAACCAAGGCATGTGATTTTGAAGACTTCAAAGTACTCATTTGAATAAGCTTATCTTTCTCCCTAGTGAGTTGCATAGCAAAATCTTCAAAGGAAGGCATCTTAAACTCACTCCCAAAGGCATTCTTTGTAGCATAGAAAGTAGACACAAACACTAAATATTCAGGTCCTAGCTTTGAAAGAACACTTAAGATCAATTGTGTATCTAATTTCTCAATTTTACAATTCTTCAATTGTGTTCTTAGTGACTTGAATTTGGTAATGAAGTCTTGTATGTTGTCAAAATTACATGGATTGAGACTAACTAATTCTTTCTCCAACAAATGTCCTTGAATTTCATCTATTTTCCCAAATAATTCTGACAATGTAGTCCACATAGCCATAGATGTATCCAACTACTCAATGTGAAACAACAACTCAGGAGAGACATACAAGCACAAATAGCCAATGGCTTCTTCACAACTGTTCAACCACTTATTCTTTTTAACTTCATCATTTTGTGGTTCACCTTCAAGCCCATGAACTATCCTATACAATCTTTTTACTCTTAGCAATTTGTTCATTTATGATTTCCATGTAGGATAGTTGTATGGTGTTAGAAGAGGAATTGTAGATGGCTCCATGATGAAACAAGAACACAAATCAAGAGGAATGCAACCACAACCATAAGAAGAATCCCCCCAAAATTCACTCAATCAAAGAACCCCCCAAGGAATATCTGATTTGGAACTTTATTAGAAGTGCATTTACAATTTCCACTTGCCAAAAATAGAAAAGTGGTCTTTGATCTTGGTGCTTACAAATGCCAAAATAGGCCACAGTATCAAGTACAATTTTTGGTACAAAAAGAGATCAATCTGATCATACCATTGAGAAGTACACGAAAAATCATGCACTTTCAAAAAAAACTGCACCCAAAAATGTTACCGTAGGAGCAAGATGTGAGCTCCCAAAGTTTCCAAAACAAGGATGAAGTAGCAACACCTGTGAGAATCTGCAAATTTTGGAAAAACCAGGCACCAAAACCAAAAACTAATTGCACCAGTGCATAGAGCATGAAAAATTAGCCTAAATTAAAAAATATTGCTCAAAAAAAGGAGTCAGAATGACTAAGTTACGAGCCTCCAAAGTTGAATTGCAAAAATAAAAACTCAAATGGAGAGGGGGCAAATTATTTTTGAAAACTGATGATGTGGCGCTGACGTCAACTGAACACTGGTTTAAATTTGACGGCCATCAGGCAAAAAGGAATATTCGCCCTCCTGAGGAATATTCTCTTGTCGAGAGTTTATGATTGACGACTTTATGGCCGTTAGAGTCCGCGTTGGTCCTTTAGATGGAATATTGAAGCCCCCACCGGTTATTATTTATGGCCGAATTTTTTTTTTTGAATAGCTGGTGGTTTAAAAACAAAACACCCGCCAGTGAAAAAAAATGGACATGGTTGATTGGTTCGCAGGTGGCGGATCTGGAGAGCTCGCGGGCTAGGGCCACAGCCGGATGGCCACGTGGCCAGATCTGACAGGATAAGTTACCGAGTACCTCTGCGGTACCCTCTGTGGTACTAGTCTGCAGCACTGCAGACTTAAAACTTTTTGTAATTTTTTTTATTTGATTTTTCAATACATTTCAACAATGGAAAATATAATCGGTACAAAAAGGAATGATTTTTTCCTAAAAAAATTTCAAAAAAATTTCAAAAATTTTTATTTAAAAATAATCGTACCATTGATATTTATGACAACCTGGGGGCCGTACAGCTCCTGGGCAAATTTTTTTTTCCTCATCGGATGACTTGCTTTGAATTGGACGAATTGACAGTCGATCTTAGGGTTTTTGGCCCTTTTGGATGCAAAGGTGATGTCCTTTTTGGCTAAAAATGCTCCCAAGTGGCAGCTACCTCCTGGATCTAGCAACCACCTCCAATCTTCAACCCTTTGCAGATTTGGCCTTCAATGTCCAATTGAGACAAAACAAAAGGAAAATTTGACTATCTCAGACAATCTAGATGCAATGGTGAGCTCAGATCTGATACAACAAGCTCCCAAAATGCACCTGCAACACAAGGCCAAAAATGGAACCCTCAAAGAATCTCTCCAAAAGACTAACTAAAGGCACTCCAAAAGCTCTGAAACCATGTTAGAATTGGCTATGGCTGCCACCCAAGATCTATGGACCAAATGGAAAGCACAAAAAGAGAGAGAATAGAATATGACAAGAATAAATTGTATTCAATGTCATTGATATGATATGATTCTGATTGATTACAATGAGAAAGACCCCTTGGTTATATAGCCAAGGTGAGAACATAGAAGGGCATAAGATTATGACAAGTGTCATAATCTTATGACATGAGACAACTAGGAAAACCTATCACTCCACAAAAGGTGGAGAGATAATCACATGATGTGTCCACAAAAGGTGGAAGTGATGAGGTAATGACATGTCAATTCCACCAAAAGTGGAAAATATCCAACAACCTCCTATGTGGTCCCTAAGTAAACTTAACTAAGGTGTAATCATGACCTAGGACAAGGTACAACACATTTAATTACACCAACAAGAGGGAAACCAAGATGGTTAACCGTAGCCTCAAACAACCATGATGAATCTTCAACAGGCCTTCCTCTCCATTTCACTAAGTACTCTACATATTTTATGTTTCTTGTGCTTCTACCCACATGGTTATCTAAAATTTCTTCTATCTCTTCCTTCTCTGAAGTAGGTGCTAGAATTTTCCACTGTTCTTTTATCGACCCCTCCTCTATATCACCTTAATGATACTTTTTCAAATAAACAATGTTGAACACAAGAGAAATATTTATTCCACTAGGAAACTCTACCTCATAAGCATTTACTGAATCATGCTTCTTTAGAATCTTTTATGGTCTAAACTTCTTCATCTTTAACTTGTTGTATGTACCAACTAGAAACCTTTCCTTTTGAAAATGAACCATGACTTCATCTCCTACATGGAACTCCTTATACCTCCTTTTTTGATCTTCCTAAGCCTTATGTTATGTGTTCATATTATTGATATGTTTCTTCACCTTTTCATGCAAATTCTTCAAGTGCTCAACAAAATATTCAACCTCAACACTACTATTTTCCCCCTTGTCCATCTTCCTTAGTTCAAAAGTAGTCCTTGGACTACTCCCATACACAATCTAG
>VDFB02330772.1:0-86633 GCA_007258455.2 Sequoia sempervirens
AAGACTAACAAAACCTCTCAAGCATTTGCGTAAGGCTTTTAATGCAATATCCTTAAAAGAAGCTATCAAAAGAGTCTTGAACTTGGAGACTTCAATTGTCAAGAACAAATTCTATTCAAAGATTCCACCTATGGGGAAGCATAGCAAACATTTTTAGAAAGGGTTTCCTCAACAAAAGCCATTACCACAGAAACCAAGAGAAGTTGAAGAATCTAAAAATAAGCTCCAAATAAAGTTGTGTTTTTCTTTCAGGGAGCCATGGGAGCCTAGACACAAATGTTTGGGAAATGGCTAGGTACAGTACATGGAGTTTGTTCTAGATAAAAGTTCAAAAATATGAAGAGCCCGAACCTGAGAGCAAGGAAGAAGACTCTCGAGGAGGCACCCTTAACACTCTTTTTGGTGCTCCTAAGTATCACACTTTCAAAGTTCATGGAGTTTTGCAAGGGCATAGAGTTACAATGTTGATTGATAGCGGGGCCAACCACAACTTCATAAATGAGGGATTAGTAGCCAGAAAAGAACAAAAATTTGAGGATTTGGAAGGGTTCAATGTCATTATAGTTGATGGCTTCACCACTCCTTAAACTAAGAAGATACAACTTGACATCACTTCAGTGTTCCACGGGCCTGAGGGACGAGGAAATGGGGGGACGTCCGGGATGCGTTTCGGAGACGGGAGGACAAAGGGCCTAAGTTTGGGGACGGCGGGGAGATGGCGGGGGGGACAGCGGCGAGGGGGTAGCAGGGTGGTGGTGCTGATATAGTTATACATATACTTATAGTACTTGAAAAACTAGTTTTGAAAAGATGTATAACAGTATAACAATATAAGAATTGCATTTCAAATGAAACTATAGGAAATTAGTAAAATTATAACATAGCAAAATTTGAAATACTAAATCTAAATACGAAGATATCTTGAATGCTAATTGCTAAATAAAATTTGACCAATGAAATTGTCAAATTGGAGATTTCTATTATATCGAAAATATGAATATCTGATGTCATATGAGATATCACAAAGTCTATAAAGATGATTGCATGATTCATCATTACAATGAGTAGCAAATGCCAAATGGAAAATAGTAAAACTAAATACAGATACTAATAGCAAAATGTCAAAACTCAAAATGTAGTGAATGGAGGCCTCTAATCATCTGCAAACTCCTCATCACTGGAACTGCTGGACTCCACAAGGTCAAGATCCCTCAAGCTCACACCAACCAGCCCTGCATCTGAAGTGGTAGGATCATCCTCATCAATCTGTGAAGGCTCCTCTGGCTCCACATCCCATCGTGCCGTTGGACTCTCTTTGTACACAACTATCTTGCGGTCCATGAGACGCAAAGCACTGTGTACAGCCACAAGCTTCTCTGCTCTCTTAGAGGTAAGTCTGTTCCTCATAAGAGAGTGGATGAAGCTATATGTAGACCAGTTCCTCTCAGCAGCTGAAGAACTGGAAACCTGGGATAGTAGACGAATAGCTAGAGTAGTGGTCAAAGATTTCGAACCATGACAATTCCACCACAAAAGTGGGTCCTCCTGTGCCATAGATTCTATATCCATCTTTGTTGCATCTGAATAGCCTCTAAGAGTGGCAAATTTGGTCCACTCAGTGCGAATTGTGTCGGCATCTCTAGAATCATACATCTTCTCTATGCACCTAAAGAAACGCCTTCACCTCATCATCCTGAATCTACCCGCTCTTGTACCACTTAGGATTCAAGGCAAAGGCAGCCATATGCAAAGGAGTGTTCAACTTGTCCCATCTGCGCTGAATGATTGGCGGATGTGCTCATTGTAGAATGCTAGAGAGGGGTCCTTCACTCGCACAGCAGCCCTCATCTGGTCAAGCATAGAGTCGATGCACTCATACACCTCTCCAAGGTTAGGTGCATCCCCATCCCCATATCTGATAACCTGGAATACTGGAGAAATGATGGAGACAATGTATTTCGCATCAGTCCAAAACACATCACTCTTCACTATCTCCTTCACCCTTCTCCCCTGTGCTGTCTTGGCCTCGGCCCACCTATTCCACTCATTAGTCATAACCATGAGTTGCAATGCCTCTTGCAACTCAATCATTCTCTCCAAGAGAATGAAATATGATGCATATCGGGTCTCCACCGGTTTCAAGAACTCCTTCGCGAAGGTCCTGAAGAGTGCATGTGAAGTGTGGTGGTTGCAGATAAACATCTGCACATCTCTCGCATCGGTGACCACTCCTCTAATCCAATCAATCTTCCCCATGTCCTTGAGTGCATTGTTCATGGCATGCATACAACATGGGGTCCACCAAATGTGTCTATAGGTTACCTCAATGAGTTTCCCTGCTGCTCTACACACATGGGTTGCATCTGTGACTACTTGGACCACATTTTGTGGCCCAACCTCCTCAATAGCCTCCCTGAGGACATGAAACTGAAAATCAGCATCTTTGCGATGCCCTATACAATCAACTGCTCTAAGGAAGTATGGGCCCTCTGCACATGTGACCATGATGTTGATGAGTGTACGATGGCTAATGTCCATCCACCCATCCACAACTATGCTGCACCTAGATGCCACCCAACATGCCTTCATCTTCTCCATCAAAATATTGATCTTGGAATATCACTTATCCAAGATCGAGGTCCTCATTTTCGTCTCACCTGGTGGCACATATGATCTTCCTTCTTTCGCCAACATAGCCATCATCTCCCTATAATAAGGAGACCGTGTAACATGAAATGGAATGCCATTGGCAAAGAAGAACTTGCCAATGGATTCATCTATCTCATCTCTCAGCTGCACATTAAACATATCAGCTATAGGGTTACTCTGCGATGTCTGCAACTTGCGTTTCCCTGTGGTTGTCCCCCTAGCGGCACTAGAAGTGGAAGTGGATGAAGATCCAAACATCATTCCTCCCGTCTGCGAAGCATGAGAAGTATGTGGTGCATGATGGATTTGCTGAAGGGCTGCCCTAGCAGACAAAGTAGTAGGGATTGAAATATTTGTGTCCTCTGGAATGCCCCAAAGCTTGTTAAACTCCATTCTATAATGTATATTTTTAGGATCCTTCAAAAACTTACACGGCTCCACACCTTTTCCTGTCCAAAAAAAAAAATGTGCATTCACTCGAGTGGCGCTACCAAACCATTCCATCTCACAAATGTTGCACTTCCACTTCCTTGTTCCCCCACCTCAACTTGATGTGCCTTGTATTCTTGTAGCAAATAGTTTGAGAGGAGACTTCGGATCGAAAACACCCGTAGCAAACTCTACCAACAACTCTGAAGGGCAACCTATACTAGCTGGTGCACTCGCCATGGAACTAGATTCGGTTGCAAGATCAGCCCCATGGTCATCCCCATCATTCTCAGGTTCAAAATATGAATCATGTTCACTATGAGAATGGATTTCCATGTCATCCCCACTCACGTCTTGGGTGCTCATTGTGAAAGTGACACTGCATTTCACAAAATTAAAATAAAATCAGCCTACTTTAACAAATTGAAACAATGAAATACAAATTTGAAATTTTAATTTTGAAAACAAAATTTACAATTTATAATTTAAAAAATCAGCCTACTTTAATTTTATATTATTTAAAAATTTAAATAAAAATATTAAATTAACAAATAATAAAATTTGATGTTGAATCTTGAGGGCAAAATGATGAAGATGAATAAATCATTCATCATTTTTCCCTCAAGATTCAACACCAAATCTGATTTTGAGATGAATAAGAAAAAAAAGCAAGTTTAATATTAAAATTTAAATCATAAATGATTCATTCATCTTCATCATTTTGCCCTCAAAATTCAACATCAAATCTGATTTTGAGTCTTTGAGATGAATAAGAAAAAAAAAACAAGTTTAAACTCAGAAAATAAAACAAAAACAACAAGAAATTTGAAAAAAACTTCAAAAACCCTACCTTATGCTTGAAAAATCTCTCCAAAATGAAGTAGAATCCTCTTCCTCCTCTTCTTCTTGCTCCTTCTCACTCCTATCACACTTGCAATCTTTTTTTTCACTCCTTCAATCAGACTTCTTCACTGTTTTTCCTCTTCTTCAGCTGGCTGCAAAAAAAATCAGTCTTTGTAAATGTGATTGAAATGATAAAATTAAGAGATTTTGTGTTGTTTTGGAGGAAGGAGTGGGGCCCATGCCAAATTAGGGCAACAATAAAACAAATTAAAATTAAAATTTATTTAATTTTTTTGTGTTATGTCGGCCCATTGACGCGTCTCTCGACGGGAGACGGCTAGAGATGGCTAGGCGTCTCCAAGCCTCCCAAAAAACGCCTGGGCGTCTCCCTAGGAGAGTTGGAGACGTGGAGACGTCTCCAAGGAAACTTGGAGACGTCTCCAAGTCTCCTTGGGAGATGTGGAGACGTCTCCCCATCTCCGGCGGAGCACCGACGGCGGTGGCGGGACGGCGGGAAACGCCAAGTACCCGTCTCCCCGTCCCTGAGACGTCCCCGTTTCCGAAACGCAACTAGATTGGGGGGGGAACGCGTTTCCGTGGAACACTGCATCACTTTGAGGAGACAAAGTGCATGATGATTTTTATGTGCTGGGCATAGCTAAGACAAATGTGGTCTTGGGGTTGCATTCACTTGGAGAGATCACTGAAAACCATCAAACTATGGAGTTGAAATTCAAATCGAAGGGAAAATAGATGATACTTCAATGTCATGCCGCCAAAATTTGAAATACGAATAAATTAATAAATAAAATAAATGAACAAAATACATATTAAAAATATAAATACAAATACTAACAATTTAATATTATTCTAATTATAATTATCAATTTAAATATTATATTATAATATTACAAATATTAAAATATATTAACTCATGAATATATATATAATATTAATATAACATGAAATAGAGTAATACGATTATAAGGCAGCAAATCGTTGACCAAGAAAAATTGAATTATGGAATATGGAATATATCCCATAAGGTGACGCTAACATAAAAGACTCTTATTTTCCTGAAATCACCGATCCTTGTATTAAGTATTAAACAGTGGTAAAGGAAGTCAACACAGATCAGCGGTTGGTTTATGGAGGGACGCATCCTTTGGAAAAGGATGAAATATTAAAGGGTGTGATTGTTCGCAGCACCATGAGGGGTATAACATGGGAACTCAAATAATAATATGGGGAGATTAGGAGGCTGCGATCAGTTCTGGAGTCAGAAATTTGGAAAAGCAGCAAGGAAGGAATGAAGGAAGATCAATTAGGAATAGGAAAAAGACAAGAAAAGTGCAGATCGACCAGCAGACACATATCAGAGATTTCTATTTATAAGGAGAGATAGAACAAAGATATAATATGCAGACTTAAGGAGATATACAGATCTAAAAGAAGAGCGAATGGAGAGATATGGAGAAATACATCTGCCTTTAGTGAAATCTGGAAACTACAGCAGAGGGAATGTATATATTGGAATAAGTCTCATTGACAAGAAGATAATTAGGAAAGTACATATATATATATTATACGAATATGCAATAATGATGCTTGCAGCAATTATTGAGCCTTATAAGTTGTTATGTTTCTTTAATATGAATATGAATAGTAGATTCTTTTATATATATATATATATATATATATATATATATATATATATACGAATATGCAATAATGATGCTTGCAGCAATTATTGAGCCTTATAAGTTATGTTTCTTTAATATGAATATGAATAGTAGATTCTTATGTGCTTGATTTACACTAACAATATCCCCTGAACATTAAGGGCAGCTCGAACCTTAGGGGGATACATTGTCGATCAAAGAGAGGAGAAATACAGATCAGAAAGAGAAGAGAATCGGACCTGTGTATCACAACAGATTACTATTATCGGACATATATACATAAACATGAGTATATCAGATCTATCCTATTTTCAAGTGTATTTCTGCCCTTTATTGTATTGCCTCTACAAGTATAGTCTTGCATAAGAAAGGAATATTAAATGTATTGCTGCACACAATCATTTACCTATGTATGCATATTATTATAAGATAATAAAGTAGGATTTCTATGGTGAAACAGAATTATGTTAACTGTTTGAAAGCCACCCTGTGGGAAGGGCATGAGGTGCAGTCGTAGGGGCTAGAAGCCCATTTACGACCTCCGCCCAACTCCTCATGAGGGAAGGGCTTGAGGTGAACTAGTAGGAGCCAAGAAATCCCACTTGCGACATCAACCCAATCCCACAAGATGGCAAGTGTCTTTAGGGGTTGAGACATTGATGGGGAAAGCAAGTACCAGTCGCCAAGGGGTTGGTATGGCTTTATACACCCTCTTAGGCTTGGCATATGGCTTTGGGTGGACCCATCGTGTCCCTTCTCCCAACTTCCAAATTTGTTGCATTATTGATAATCTATGAATGTGATGCAATTGTCTAACCCTAACAAGCATACATACATATTTGCGAATGTTGTTCATGTGGTAAATGTAGGATTCAATACAAGATTACATCATTAAAGAGATGTTTATTTAATAAGGTGAAAACCCTAACCCTAATTTGTTGCAACTTGTGATCAATAGGCGAATTCTTGGGCAAATCAAGATAGGGGACATTGCAGTGGTATCAAAGCATCTTTCCTGCCATCCTGTGTGTGCTTCATGTATTACGTGTATTCACGTGTATGCTTCATACTTCCTATGTATATTTTATGTATTACGTGTAGTCATGTGAATACTTTGCATACCTTGTATTCAAGTGTATACTTTGTGGCTAATGTGTATTCAAGTGTATACCTTGTAACTTATATGTGTTCAAGTGTATTCAAGTGTATACCTTGTGACTTATGTGTATTCCAGTGTATTCAAGTGTATACCTTGTGATTTATGTATATTCAAATGTATTCAAGTGTGTATTTGAGTGCATTCAAGTGTATATGTGTATTCAAGTGCATTCAAGTGTATACTCTGTGATGTGAGTTATGTGTATCCAAATGTATTCAAGCGTATACTTTGCGACTTATGTATATTCAAGTGTATACTTGCAACTTGTGTGTATTCGTGAAGATACTTGTGACTTACATGTACTCATGCGTGTACTTCGTAACTTATGTGTATTCATGTGACTTATGTGCATTCATTTATGCGAATACTTTGTGACTTACATGTGTATACTTAATGACTTACAAGCATTCTTGTGACTTATGTGTATTCATGTGTATACTTGGTGACTTTGTATACTTTGTGGCTTACATGTATTAATGTGACTTATGTGTATTCATGTGTATACTTCATGACTTACGTGTATTTATATGCATGTGTAATATATACTTCATAAGTATGCTTCATGCTTCATGTGTATACTTTATGTATTATTTGTATTCGCGTGTAGGCTTTATGCTTCCTGTGTATACTTCACATATTACGTGTGTTCATGTGTATGCTTCATGCTCCATACTTCGTGTATTACGTGCTTCATGCCTTGTGTGCATATCTTATATGCATTTAGGTATGCTACATGAATTAAGTATATCCAAGTGTTGCTTCATGCCAGATGTGTCTTCAACAAGACTACTCCATGAGTATTCATGATTACCTTATGCTTAAAAACTATGGAAATATTAAAACATTGTCTGTCAAAATGCTTTCCACTAAACCTATCCAAAATTGAATTACTATTAGTATTCAAATACAATAATGAAGAGTTGTTGAAAAGGTGTGATTCCCTCAAATTTGCGATAAAAAAGAGAGAGCATTTCACCCATACCACCAATTGAAAATAGAACCCTAAGTAATTTCGCAAGAAACTTGAATTAGGTTCTCAAAGATAGAAAGATGTGTGAAAATGTGAAAGGTTGTGACCCTTCAAATATGAAATTTTTTTTCTCCCTCAACAATAAAATATAAAAAGGGAGAATCATCTCCTTGTAAAGAAACCATCAATAGGAAATAAATCTGTCAATCAACTTAGAAGTAAAATATTCTTTCAAAAGGCACCCATAAAGGGTAGTGACTCCTTCAAAAGAAATAGATATAAAAGATAAATCAATTTATTGACATAAGAAATCAAGCAATCATTGATTCTATCCATCAAGAAATCAAGCAAATTGTCGCTCATCAAGAAATCAAGCAATTAAAATATCAAAAGATTTCCCAAGATATTGTTTAAAATGAATCAAGTAAGATAAACAATACTTTACCAAGATATGGCAATAATCTTAGAGTCAAATATGGGATATGTCAAATTTTACAAGAGAAGTGACAACCCCCAATTGATTTAGAAGTTGGACGAGAATTGATATTACTGTAAACCTATAAATTCAAGTCCTAATGTTTGATTGAAAATGCTAAACTTTGATTAATCTAGAAAATATGTACCTAGAGAGTTATAACACACGAGACAATGATAAGTAAATATATGATTGAAGATGTTTTAGGCTATTATGCATTCCCAAGCGAACTCACCTCAAACTTGGTTTGAATGATTATGTGAAATGAAGTAAACTTTATCTGAGGAAAATTGTTAGCTAGGTCCCTTACTCATATAACAAATTGACCTTGCATCAAGGGATAAGATCTTGATATTCACAACACCCCCATCACAAGAAAGTATCCAACATTTTCCTGGATCAAAGTCAACATATGAGCGATCAATTCAAAAATGGAAACTTTGGAAATCTGCACACTCTCCTGCACAAGGTGCTTCAGGGGGACTGATAAGGCTCTAGGGCCAGATGGGTTTACTGCTCTATTTTTTTAGAAATGTTGGGATTTTGTTGGTTTTGATATTCTACTAGCACTAGAGGAATCCAAGAAAGCAGGCACTCTACTCAAGCAGTTTAACACAACTCACATTGCAGTTATCCTGAAAGTAAAAGAGCCAAGAACTTTTGTAGAATTTAGGCCAATTTCCTTATGTAATACCATATATAAGATCTTCACAAAGGATATCTATCTCAGAATTCAACCTCTTATATCAAAAAGTAATATCTCATGAACAGGGAGGTTTCGTGCCTGGAAGAGAGACTCCTGAAAGGGCACTCATAGCCCATGAAGTGCTACATTCCATTAAAACTAATAATATGTCTTCGTTCATAATTAAGTTGGATATGATGAAGGCATATGACAGAGTAGATTGGGAATTCTTGATTCAGGTCCTTTAAAAATTTGGTTTTGCTTCTAAATGTTGCAAATGGATTCGTTCGTGCTTGTCAGGGGCTAAATTTTCAATAATTGTCAATGGCTCTCCAGTTGGTTTTTTTAGCTCTACTCAAGGGGTGAGACAAGGAGATCCTCTATCTCCAATTCTATTCATCATAATGGCAGAGGTGTTAAGCAGAACGATAAAAAAGGTTCATAGTCAAGGGTTATGGCAAGGAGTATCCATTCCAAATACAACTATTGTAGCAACACACTCTTTATTTGCAGATGATACTCTTTTATTTGGAAAATCCTCTTTGATAGAGGCAACGCAAGTCAAACACGTACTTGAGAAATATTCCTCTGCTTCGGGTCAAAAAGTAAATGCCTCTAAGTCCAAAATTTACATTTTTAATACAAAGTCATCTATCTCAAAGAAGCTTAGTAAATTTGTTGGGTTTTCAAGAAGTAGAACTTCCTTGTCCATATCTAGGTATTCCTTTTTTTGTAGAGGTAGATAAACTTCAGTATTGGCATCAAATCCTAGATAGAATAAAATTCAAAATTCTTTCTTTGAAGGCTAGATGGTTATCCTTTTTTGGTCGCATCTTGATGGTTAAGTCAGTATTAGCAGCTATTCCAAATTATTTTATGGCTGTTTTGTAGGCACCAGAAGGCATTGTGCAACAAATTGAAAAAGCTTATTAAGAATTTCTTGTGGAGAGGAAATATGGATGAAAAAAAGAAGGTTCCCTTGGTATCTCTGGAAAATGTGTATGAACAAAAATAGTGGAGTAGGTATGCATAATCTATCCGCAAGAAACCTGGCCCCTGGAGCAAAGTTAGTATGGCGAATGTATCAAAAGCCAAATTTGAGATGGTGTAGTCTAATGCAAGCTAAGTATTTAGATGATGACAATCCGGCTAGAATATTAACTATATCAAATCCTCAAAGTGGCTCGGTTATGTGGAATTTTTAGTAGCTTGCAGGGAGGTTATTATTCCATTTTTGTCTTGGGAGATTAATAATGGGAAAAGTGTGCAGTTTTGGAAGGATTCATGGAATGGGTATCCTCCTCTGACTTCAATCCAAGAGTTACATCCATTAGAGCAAGTTTTAATAGATATGTGGGGCAGCAAGCTGAAGGACTATGTTGATAATATTGAACCTCTATCAGGGAAAGTTGTATGGAATGATTTCTTGAATCCAGCTATAACATTTAATCAAAAGCATGCCTTACACAAAGTTCTACGGGAGAGGTCTATGTTCCTTTCAGGAGCCTCAAATAAGTTAATATGGGCACCTTCTAAAGATGGCAATTACACAGTAAAGCAAGGATACAAGTTCCTCACAACAAATGTGCACCAAAATCAATCTCATAGAGCATATTCTTTCTGTTGGAACTCAATGACTCTTCCTAAGGCAGGCAGTTTTGCATGGCTTGCTCTATGGAAAAGTGTATTGACAAGTGATAGACTAAGCAAATTAGGATTTGCAGAGCCTTTCAAGTGTGTGCTTTTCCAAGAAGTTAACGAAACAGCAGATCACTTATTTGTAGGGTGTGAGGTGGCACAAGAATGTTGGCAGTTTATTAAATCTAAATTGCATATATTTTTTCCAATGCCTTCGTCTTTATGGGACTTGTTTACTTCCTGGCCAGTATTATTTAAATCTTCTTTTTTCGCCTGTATGTGGAGAGTTGCTCCAATTCTTGTAATCTAGAGTCTGTGGTGGGAAAAAAACAAACACATTTTTAGACAACAGTTCCAATCAACTCGGCAGATTAAGCATAAAATTGAAAGATCAATATCAAAAGTAGTTAACTCATATGTTCAAGGTCACAAAAATGTATCTTCATTGTTTACTACTTGGGATAATTGGCTTTTACAGAATTGGGAGTTTATATCTTTACCAGTTAAAGGTGCTCAATTTATAGCCCCACAGTCAAAGATTGATAGAAGTAAGGTTCAATGGCAGCCTCCTTCAAAAGAGTTTTCAAAGCTCAATTTTGATGGGTCATCAAGGGGGAACCTAGGTTTATTGGGTGCGGGAGAAGTTATCAAGGATAGGAAAGGTTCTTTGTTAGCAGTTAAAGCAGTTCAATTGCCAAATAGCACTAATAATATTGCAGAAGTGCAAGCATTGCTTCAAGGTTTGCAGTTAGCAAGAAGCATGGACATTCATAAGTTGCATGTTGAAGGTGATTCTCTTATCATTATTGATGCTCGTAAGGAAAGAAAAACACAAAATTGGAGATTATAGTACGTACTAGAGAAAGCTTGGAGGGTGATGGATTCTTTTCATGAAATTCAAATTACACATACATACAGGGAGGGCAATAAATTGGCAGATAGGCTTGCAAATATGGCGTGTGATGGTCAAGAACTTGAGGTATTGGGGCAACACGAGATTGAAAAACAATACCCTCAATTGCTAGAATTCATGGTTGAGAAAGGAAGTTAAAAGTTTTAAATGGTCACAGTAATTAGAGATTCGTCATGGGGTATGAGGATGTTATTCTTCTCATAGCTTGTCAATCTCGTTTTAAGAGATATATTGAGAGATGTTGAATCATGTTCTTTTCATGATAGAAATTGTTTTTTGATGGTCATTCATCTATCGGTACACTCGGTTGGCTGCGATATTGGGTAACCATTACATTATGCCATACAAGGTACCTCACCTTGGTGTGGGTGCATCACTTATGTCCTCAAGCTAGCGATGGATTTGAAAAGCACATTTTCAGATATGCTTATGGCAGCAATGTCCAAGTATGGACAAGTGTTGCTAGCCTCAAGTTTTATTTAATTTTTGTTGCTTTGCAAGTACAGGAAGCTATAATGGTTTGGAGTGTGAATCAGAAAGTTGTGCCGGGAATGCCTCGTTTGCACGAGTTACAGCAAGTTTTATCTGCAGCAAATTAAATGGGCTCTCCTTCTCATGACTACAAAATATTCCTTTAAATCATCAAAGAAAATTTGCACATGTTTTATTGGCTATAAAGGGAGGTGATTGTATGTGGTGTAATTATCCGAAGGTCTGCAATTAGCTTTTATTCTGTGTGTGCTCACTGTCTGTGTGGTGAAAAGTGGCAAGGTGGCATTTAAACCATGGAATCTGAGAGTAAATATGAAGGTGCAGCCTTGGGAGCATCCTTTTGAGGAGTACCTTTCCCATGACTGTTTGAATATGGTTTTTTATTTGGATTTCCCTAGGGTTGAGGAAGCTGTTCGAACAATGCTTGGCGTGGAGGTGACGAGCCCACGTGCAAGAAGGATAATCTTCCCATCTCAGGTGCTCTTTGTTTTTCTATCAAACATCATGGATTTGTTGCAATCTCTACGAGAATTAATGTTAATTGTAGAGCAATTTGTCAAACCCCAATTTCTTCTAAACAATGTTGTTTTAGTTGCGGTCCAAGGTTACAATATTTTCAATGGGGATGGGGATATAGGAGGTTTATTTCCTAGAGATTTTATCAGGCATCGTCATGACATTGAGGAAGTTTATGATTCTATCAAATTGGCTCTGCAATATAAAAGTAATAGTAGGTTGTTGAATGCCCTAAGGAAGAATTGTCGAAGAATTTGTGTGACTATGGATATGGCAATTAAGGAGAAGTACTATGCTGTTTCCTTTCTTAAAGCACATTCCCCTCATTCTCCTATAAATGTTTCTCTTGCTGGACTGAGAGATCGAGGGAATTCATCTATTCCAAATGAAGGTCGCGCAAAGTGTGGGGTTGCTCGCAAAGGCGTAGAGGACGCCATCAAGGTGGGGAATGGGCTTGTAGCTCACCCGCTCTTGGCTCGTGGGGTTCAAACAGAAAGAGAAACAATTGTAGGATATGACTTTTTTGCTCGTGGTTCGCATCTTTAGGAGGAGGCTGAGGCTCAAGACAAGAATTTGGTTCGAGTGGAGCGTATGGAGGAATAGCATACTGGTCGTCAGCAAGAAATTTTTTGGCTTTTTTGCATGCAGTCTGGCTTTGGGGCAGTGATGAAGTATTGAAGATGTTATCCAGAAAATATCCAGAGACTCTGTTTTGCTTGAATTTATTGAATATTGGCAAACTATGGTTAAGTTTTGTATTCCCATCTGCATTGTAATCAAAAGTGTTATCTCATGGGCAGATTGGACATTGATATAGAATTCTGATCTATCTGATACTCTATCTGATTTAAACTCTATGTACAAACTTTATTTTATATATATATATAGGCCAAGGGCGTTTTATCAAAAAAAAAAAAAAATTATCAATTTAAAGATTATATTATATAATATTACAAATATTAAAATATATTAAACTCATGAATATATATAATATTAATATAACATGAAATAGTGTAATACGATTATAAGGCAGCAAATCGTTAATCAAGAAAAATTGAATTATGGAATATGGAATATATAATATTAATATAACATGAAATAGTGTAATACGATTATAAGGCAGCAAATCGTTAACCAAGAAAAATTGAATTATGGAATATGGAATATATCCCATAAGGTGACGCTAACACAAAAGACTCTTATTTTCCTTAAATCAACGATCCTTGTATTAACTATTAAACAGTAGTAAAGGAAGTCAACATAGATCAGTGGTTGGTTTATGGAGGGATGCATCCTTTGGAAAAGGATGAAATATTAAAGGGTGTGATTGTTCACAGCACCATGAGGGGTATAACATGGGAACTCAAATAATATAAAGGGGAGATTAGAAGGACGCTGCGATCAGTTCTGGAGTCAGAAATCTGGAAAAGCAGCAAGGAAGGAATGAAGGAAGATTGATTAGGAAAAGACAAGAAAAGTGCAGATCAACCAGCAGACACATATCAGAGATTTCTATTTATAAGGAGAGATAGAACAAAGATACAATATGCAGATTTAAGGAGATATACAGATCTAAAAGAAGAGCAGATGGAGAGACATGGAGAAATACATCTGCCTTTAGTGAAATCTGGAAACTACAGCAGAGGGAATGTATATATTGGAATAAGTCTCATTGACAAGAAGATAATTAGGAAAGTATATATATATTTTCATGCAAGAATGATTATTAGGAAAATTAATATATATATATATATTATATATATATACACGAATATGCAATAATGATGCTTGCAGCAATTATTGAAACTTATAAGTTGTTATGTATCTTTAATATGAATATTAATAGTAGATTCTTATGTGCTTGATTTACACTAACAATATCCCCTGACCATTAAGGGCAACTCGAACCTTAGGAGGACACATCATCAATCAAAGAGAAGAGACATACAAATCAGAAAGAGAAGAGAATCGGACCCATGTATCACAACAAATTACTATTATCAGACATATATACATAAACAGGAGTATATCAGATCTATCCTATATTCAAGTGTATTTCTGCTCTTTATTGTATTGCCTCTACAAGTATAGTCTTGCATAAGAAAGGAATATTAAATGTATTACTGCACACAATCATTTACCTATGTATGCATATTATTTATAAGATAATAAGGTAGGATTTCTATGTTGAAACAGAATTAAGTTAACTGTCTGAAAGCCACCCTGTGGGAAGGGCCTGAGGTGCAGTGGTAGGGGCCAAAAGCCCACTTACAACCTCCGCCCAACTCCCCACGAGGGAAGGGCCTGAGGTGAAGTGGTAGGAGCCAAGAAATCCCACTTGCGAGCTCCGCCCAATCCCACAGGTTGGCAAGTGTCTTCAGGGATTGAGACATTGATGGGGAAAGAAGGTACAAGTCGCCAAGGGGGAGGGCTGTGGTATACACCCTCTTAGGCTTGGCATATGGCTTCAGGCAGACCCATCATGTCCCTTCTCCCAGCTTCCAAATCTGTTGCATTATTGATAATCTATGAATGTGATGCAATTGTCTAACCCTAACAAGCATACATACATATTTGTCAATGTTGTTCATGTGGTGAATGCAGTATTCAATACAAGATTACATCATTAAAGAGATGTTTATTTAATAAGGTGAAAACCCTAACCCTAATTTGTTGCAATTTGTGATCAATAGGTGAATTCTTGGGCAAATCAAGATAGTAGAAAGGAGTGATCTTTTTGTAGAGACCAATGGCTTGGGCAACACATTGTTTGATAACTAATATACATTCATCCAAAGGTGTAAAATCTTATCATGTTGATATTCAATCTATTTTGGATAAGCACAACTTAGTATTAAGTGGTTTACCCCCAAGATTGCCACCAGATAGAGGATTTCAGCACATCATAGAGCTTGAGATTGGATCTAAGCCAATCATAACTGTCGCTTATTACCATCCAAGGAAGAATATGGAAGAGATAAAAAAGGTGTTTGAGGAGTTATTAGATATGGAACACATCAAGTTGAGTTCTAGCCCATTTGCTTCTTTCATAGTTCTGGTCAAGAAAAGGGATCATACAACGCTCTCATTAAGAAGACAACCAAGAAGTGTTACCCGATTACTAGGATTGATAAGTAGATAGATGAGTTCTTCTATAATCATGGGGTAATGTACTTTTCTACGATTGATCTTCAATCAAGGTATCATCAAATAAGGTTAAGAGAGGAGGATATGCATAAAATAGTTTTCAGATGACACTACAAACATTATAAGTTTTTGGCCATGTCTTTTGGCTTGATAAATGCACCAACTACTTTTCAATCTTGCATGAAGCAAGGCTTCATTAATCAATTTGTTGATGATAATAGCAGCATCGGTCATAACTTCCAGATCAGATCGCACAAGTAAACAATTAAATCGTAGCCTATTGGCTATTTAATTGTTAAGTTCGATATTCTTGATTGGCCACGTCTTTTATTAAATGATAATTAAATGAAGAGGTACGATTTTCATTGTGACCGACGTCTTACTTCATTGGATGCGACTCCTCTAAATTGGCACGATTTTTTATGAAGAGACATATCTTACTACTTGGTGGAGGCCGACTTGATCACACTTGAAGAGGCGCGTCTTCTCTCCTTGTTTGTATATATATTCGATGGTACTCTCATCGTTGATCATTCAGTTTTTACACACATTCATATATACCAAGTGCGAGATAGTAAGAAGTTATTCAAGTGCAGATTGTTACATTGATAGAAGGCTGAGTACTATCACTGAGATTCACATCTTTCTATTGCTGTGAGTGCATCAGTCTGTGGTGCATATTATTAGGCCTTCATATCGGCCTCATTGTAAAGGAGTTTTCTTTTGAGATCCAATATATAAGTGATATATTGTTGTTGGGTTTTTCTCCCTCAAGAGGAGGGTTTTCCCAGGGTATCTGCTGTGTTCTGTGTCTGATTTTGAATTACTTTTTGTGCATTAAATCTGATCATAAAATTTACATGGTATCAGAGCGGGTTTGAGAGGATCGTGATCAGATTTATTCCTAATCAGCGATACCCTATTCTCTCCTTCATACTTCTTTGTTCATTTTTCTACATTAGTCAACATGGTGAACGGTTTGAAGATTGAGGATAGACTCGAGGGAGCATCTAACTTCACATCATGGAGATTTTAGGATCATGCTTACCTTGCGTGAAAATGACTTGGGTGAGTTCATGGAGTCTAGCGTTCCTAAACCTGAGGAGGAAGAAGAGAAGTTGTAGTGGGTGAAGAAAGCTATTAAAACAATGAAGATATTGGTTGATTCCGTCAAGGATCATATTGCTCCTATCGTCTCTAAGTTGAAGACAGCTAGAGACATGTTCAAAACATTGGAAGAGATGTACGAAATCAACAATACCAACCGAGCACTTGCACTAAAGCAACAACTACATCATGTGAAGATGGCGAAAGGTGAATCAGTGATTGCATACTTTATGAGGATTTCAGATTTGAGAGATCAGCTCTCGACAATAGGGCATATGGTTGATGACAAAGACTTGACTATGCTCGCTCTCAATGGTCTACCTTTGTCTTGGGAATCTTACCTTAAGGGAATTAGTGCAAGATCAAAATTGCCTAAGTTTGATTGCCTAAGATCAAATTGCATTCAAGAAGAATCAAGGTTGTTGGCAAGAGGCGTTGGTCAAAGTTCAAAGAATGAAGACAATCATGTTCTCGCCTCCATGCTTCAAAGAAGAAAGGAAAAGATGGAAGGAAAGGATTCTTCAAGAGGAATCAAGGCAAGGGAAATGATGATGCACCTCCCTTCAAGAAGAAGAGAGACATGTCCAAGATTCAATGATTTAGGTGTGATAAGTTTGGGCACTTCGCTAAGCATTGTCCAACTAGACCTAAGCAACAAGTCACCATTGCTGATGTTGATGATGCTTCTCCGCAAAAGGATTCAAGTGAATATTTTTTCTACTCGACATTGTCAAGCAGTGTACCTACCGACACCAACACTTGGCTGATCGACAGTGGTGCTTCTCAACACATCACTGGGTTTAAGGAGCACTTATCAAGTTTGGTGGAGAAGGAGTCTTCCGAGCAAATCATCATTGGAGATGATGCTAGCTACTCCGTGAAAGGAATTGGGACCTCTACACTTCATTTGGATTTTGGCATCACACTTCAGTTGAGTAATGTTCTTTATGTTCCTAGAATCAAGCGCAATCTTATTTCTATTTCAGCCTTGGAAGATAAAGGATATCAAGTTGCCTTCTCCAAAGGCAAAGTTCTAGTGTGGATGGAGAACTCTAGCTTCAAGGATGCTCAAGTAATTGGAGTTAAACATGAAAGCCTTTACAGGGTCTGCACACGTCCTCTACAAGCTTTGGTTCATGATTCTTCAAGTCTATGTGATCTTTGGCATCGGAGATTGGCTCACCTACACTTCCGAGCCTTACCTATCATGGAGAAAATGGTGTCAGGCCTTCCTAAGTTCAACCAGGAGCACGAAGGTACTTGCAAGGGGTTGCGCTTTGGGTAAGAATACAAAAGCCCCTTTTCATAGTAGAGAAAATAGATCTAAGTGTATTTTAGACCTTATTCATTCTGATTTATGTGGTCCTATGTCTGTTTCGTCTTCAAGTGGATTCTTGTATTATGTTCTTTTTATTGATGACCACTCTAGGAAGACTTGGATTTATTTTTTGAAAACTAAAGAGTCTGAGGAAGTGTTAGATAGGTTTAAGGAATTTAAAGCCTTGGTAGAAAATCTTTCTGGTAAAAGAATTAAGGTCCTCAGATTTGATAATGGTGGAGAATACACCTCTGGCAATTTTCGAATTTTTGTATTGATGCAGGGATTAAGAGGGAGTTTTGTGTCCCCTATAATCCTCAACAGAATGGTGTTGCGGAATGAAAGAACAGGACGATCGTGGAAGCAGCAAAGGCCATGATCCATGATCAAGATTTGCAAACCTTCTTATGGGCAGAAGCTTCCAGGACGGTTGTATATGTACAGAATAGAAGTCCTCATAAGGTCTTGGAGAATATGACTCCAAAAGAAACCTTTACAGGGAAGAAGCCTGAAGTCAATCATTTGAGGATCTTTGGATGTCCTGTCTATGTTCATGTTCCAAAGGAAAAGAGAACTAAGTTGGAGCCTTCTGGCAAGAAGGGAATATTTGTGGGCTACAGTGAGACATCAAAAGCCTACAGAATATACATTCTAGGACAGAAGTTGATCGAGATCAGTAGGGATGTCACATTCGAGGAAGATGTTGCATTCAGGAGATCCAGGGGCATTCATATGGAGATCGATAATGAAGAGTCTCCTCAGGATATGGAAGCTAACCATACTCCTGAGATTCAGAGGGAGACTTCAAAACCAAAAGAAGATATTGATCCTGTTGAACCATTGGAACCTACTGATGGGCCTACTGACATTTTTATTGGGAGAAAGAGACCTCTATGGGCCAGGCGTACTATGCAAGAGGCTGAAAGTTTTGCAGCTCCCAGAGGCACATTTAGAGAAAGTAAAAGGCCACACAAGTTCTCCACTTATGTTGCCTTAATGAGTCAGATTATAGAATATGAGCCTACCTGTGTTGAGGAAGCATCTAGTCATCAGGTTTGGAGAGATGCTATGGCAAAGGAGTATCAGTCAATTCTTAAGAATGATGTTTGGGACATTGTTCCTAGACCAGAGGGCAAGTCTGTGGTATCTTCTAAATGGCTCTTCAAGATCAAGCATGCTGCAGATGGGAGCATTGAAAAGTACAAAGCAAGATTTGTGGCTCGTGGGTTTTCTCAAAAAGAGGGAGTTGATTATGAAGAACATTTGCTCCTGTTGCTCACTATACTTCTGTCAAAACCATCATTGCTATTGCTGCATCTAGAGGATGGAAGATTCACCAGATGGATGTGAAGACAGCCTTTCTCAATGGAGTGATTGAGCAAGAAGTTTATATAGAGCAAGCTGATGGATTTGAGGTTCATGGAAAGGAGTCAAATGTTTGCAAGCTGAAGAAGGCCTTGTATGGTCTTAAGCAGGCTCCTCGTGCATGGTACGAAAAGATTGATCGGTACCTGTCAAGTTTGGGCTTCTTGAAAAATGATGCTGACTCAAATCTCTATTTCAAGGTAATCAATGGTGAAGCGTTAATTTAAAGGATTGATCGGTACCTGTCAAGTTTGGGCTTCTTGAAAAATGATGCTTACTCAAATCTCTATTTCAAGGTAATCAATGGTGAAGCATTAATTTTGGTTTTATATGTTGATGATTTGATTCTTACTGGAGAAGATCACCTGATTCTTGAGTGTAAGAAGGAGTTGACTTCTGAATTTGAGATGAAGGACCTTGGGCTCATGCATTACTTCCTTGGCTTAGAAGTCTAGCAGAAACCAGATGAGATGATTCTATGTCAAGGGAAGTACACCATTGATATACTTAAGAGATTTGGTATGATGGATTGCAAACCCATGTCTACACCTATGGAGACCAACCTACATAAATTGAAGGAGGCTGCAGCTAGTTCAGACTTAGTGGATCCTACATTGTACAGACAGCTAATTGGATCCTTGATGTATCTAGTTAACACTAGACCTGATATTTGTTATATAGTGAGTGCACTTAGCCAGTTTATGTGTGAACCGAGACAAATACATCTTGTTGCAACTAAACATATCCTGAGATACTTGCAAGGCACAGTTGGATATGGGTTGAGGTATTCTTCAGATGCAAACTTGGAGTTAAATGGTTATACTAATTCTGATTGGGCAGGGTGTGTCACAGGTTGGAAAAGCACCTCTGGTTGTTGCATCAGTTTGGGTTCTGCTATGATATCCTGGTGCAACAGGAAGCAGTCATCTGTAGCATGGAGTACAGCAAAGGCATAATATATTGCAGCTTGTATGGCAGCTCGGGAACTTCTTGCAGGATTGTTTGGACAATCAATGGAGACTACTATCATTCTTTGCGATAATCAGAGTTGCGTGAAGCTTTCTGTCAATCCAGTGTTCCATGACAGAACCAAGCATGTGGAGATCAAGTACCACTATATTAGAGATATGGTACTGCGCAAGGCTATACAGTTGAGGTATATCAGCACTGATGAGCACACGGCAGACATTCTCACCAAGCCTCTCTCCAGGATAAAGTTTGTGTACTTTCGAGATAAGCCTGGTATGGTGGAGAATCCAGCCTTGACTGAGAAGAGTCTCAATATCAGTGAGCCTTGTTTAATGAGTTCTTCTCTGTGAGAGAAGTTCGAGGTGAAATCCCTTGTTAATGCATTTTCCTCTAAGACGGAGGAATTTGAGGTGCAAGCCCTTGTTAATGCATTTCTCTTTGAGATTTGAGGTGAAAGCCCTTGTTTCCACCCTCTGAGCTGAGTCATGGTGGATGTCATGTGTGTGACTCCAAGACATGTTTTGCACTTGTGTTTCACCCTTTGGAGAGCCATGGTGAAAGTCATGTTGAGGTGACAACATCACGCAAGTGATGAACACTTGTACACACCATAGTATGGTTGTTGCCATTATGGTTGATATCGTGTTGAGGCGATATCTAATATCACGATAAGGTGATATTCTTCTTTTCACATTTGGTTGTAGCCATTGTGGTAGACATCACGTTGAGGTGATATGTCTTACGCAGCCGGAAGTATCTTCCCTAGCTGAGAGGGAGTGTTGATGATAATAGCAGCACCGGTCATAACTTCCAAATCAGATCACACAAGTAAACAATTAAATTGTAGCCTATTGGCTATTTAATTGTTAAGTTCAATATTCTTGATTGGCCACGTCTTTTATTAAATGATAATTAAATGAAGAGGTACAATTTTCATTGTGGCCGACCTCTTACTTCATTGGATGCGACTCCTCTAAATTGGCGCGATTTTTTATGAAGAGACATATCTTATTACTTGGTGGAGGCTGACTTGATCACACTTGAAGAGGCGCGTCTTCTCTCCTTGTTTGTATATATATTCGATGGTACTCTCATCATTGATCATTCAGTTTTTACACACATTCATATATACCAAGTGCGAGATAGTAAGAAGTTATTCAAGTGCAAATTGTTACATTGATAGAAGGCTGAGTACTATCACTGAGATTCACATCTTTCTATTGCTGTGATTGCATCAGTTTGTGGTGCATATTATTAGGCCTTCATATCGGCCTCATTGTAAAGGAGTTTTCTTTTAAGATCCAATATATAAGTGATATATTGTTGTTGGGATTTTCTCCCTCAAGAGGAGGGTTTTCCCAGGGTATCTGCTGTGTTCTGTGTCTGATTTTGAATTACTTTCTGTGCATTAAATCTAATCATAAAATTTACACAATTGAGTATGTTTGTGCTAATTTTCTTTGATGATATATCTATTTATAGAAAAATGTGGGAAGATCACTTGAGAAACGTAAATGAGGTGGTTGGGATTTTAGAGCAAGAGTCATTCTTTGTGAAGGCATCTAAGTGTGTGTTTGGGATGACGGAGATCTTGTATTTGGGTCATAAATCAATGCCCAAGATGTTCAGGTAGATGAGGAGAAAATACAAGCAATCCAAGGTCGGCCCCCTCCTAAGATTCTCACACAATTGAGAGGTCTCTTTGGTCTTTGCAGCTATTACACAAGATTCTAAAGGCATTGTCACAATTAATTGTTGTAAGAACCCAATCCATTATACCTAAAATCACCAATATTTTTTTTCAAACCTTGCTACATAAAATTAATTAAAAGAGTTTTGCAAATGTTCTAAGGAAGGGGGGGTTATGACATCCTCCCCTCCTTATATTGTGTATCATCCTGAAGCACTTATAGGTGCCAAAAGAGAGATAACATTCATTGATCAAAATTCAACCAAGCTCAGAGATTATTGTTTCAACTTATTCATTTATGTTATGCACCTTTTCACCAAAGTTCTTCTTAACCAAAAACACAAGATGCAAATTAAATTATTCAAACATAACCATCTTAAAGACGAGAACAACATCAATTAAAATAAATATTTGTTTTAACAATAAGACTTAAATATATCCGTTCCACAATAAGTCAAAAAAACATGAACTCCAACAATAATTCATAAAATCTATCCACTTCCAACAATAAGGTGTAAAATCTATCCATTTACAATAATAAATCATAAAATATATTTGATTCCAACAAGAAGTTATATCAATACCCACAATAAGGTATAAAAAATATTTTGTTCAAACAGTAAGGCATAAAGTTTTAATAATTCATAAAATGAATAATCAATTTCAATCATAAATCCAAAGTCATAAAGTAAATATATATCAAAATTGGTGGCTAAAGTATTCAAAAATAAATCAAAGAATACCCTCATAAATACTCAAGAATCCATCAAGATCAAATAAAAATTTGAAGTTCACATACGCAATATAACTAATTTTAGTTACAAGCAGGAAATAAATACATTAAGGCGAGTTAGAAAATAATCAACAACGAAAATAAGTTTCACAAAAGGTTCAATTTGCAGTTCAAAAACATTATGCACTTTTAATTTACACAAGTCGTAGTTAGCTCAAGCCCTAGCTTCTGAACCTTGCTCTGATACCACATGTAAGAACCCAATCCATTATATCTAAAATCACCACTTTTTTTTTTTCAAACCTTAGTACATAAAATTAATTAAAAGAGTTTTGCAAATGTTCTAAGGAAGGCGGGGTTATGACAGTTGTACCATTAATAGATTCAACAAAAAAGAGAGCTTTTTCTTGGACAGATTCTGCACAAGTCTTTGATAAGGCTTCAAGGAAAGGGATCGAAGTGTATTAAGAAGAAGGTAGCAATTCTATTCGCCAAAGGAGCAACGATTATAATAAAAAGGCAGTGCTTAGCATATAAAGCAGCAATTAATAGAAGATATTAAATGTTACAATTAAGATTCTTTTAAGGGCAGCGATTAGATTAGTTAATGAAAATGCAACAATCAGTTTTATAAAGAGATATGTCATTTCATAAGGACACCACAGTTTGAAGAGATGTGTCTCCTCATCTAAATGAGAAGATATAAATGGCAGTGAGGAGTGTGGAAGATAAAAGAGGAAGGATATATCTGCAATCAGAAAATGGGAAATGGAAGGAAAATAAATAGGAAATCTGGAAGATATTTCTGAGTATAGCAGCAGGGATAATCATGAAATGGAATGTCGAAGAATAGAATGGGAAGACAAAATAAGAAACCTGGAATATATATTTCCTGAGCATTAAGGCAGATCAGAGCAATCAGAAATAAATAATAAATCTGCACTCAGAAATGCAGAAGCCATTAAATATAATAAGGGAAGTAAGTTTAGTAGGATTGCATATACATAATGTATAATGAAATATATATATATATATATATATATATATATAATACAATTATGCAATAATGATGCTTGCAGCAATTATTAATCCTTATTAGTCATTATTCAACCGAAACTAATCTGTTTGTTTCTCTTTAAGCAATATCTTTTGAATATTGAAAACAGATCGATTGCTAGTAAGATATACGTCAAGGAAAGAGGAAGAGAGCAGAGCACAACAGATCCCAAGGGATTTGTGCGATTCAACACAGCAAACCATTATATCAGAAATATATCCACAATCAGAAGTATATCAGATATTCTCTGCCATTCATTGCTTTATATATGTATATATCTTGCTTGTGGATAATAAATAATATTTTAGTATATATCTTGTGATAAGAATATGTGATCTGCTTGAGTGTCTGAAACCCACCTTGTGGGAAGGGCCTGGGGTGAAGTGGTAGGAGCCAAAAGAGCCCACTTACGACCTCCACCCAATTCCACAAGAAGGAAGGGCCTAAGGTGGAGTGGTAAGAGCCAAAGAGCCCACTTGCGACCTCCACCCAATCCCACAAGATGGCAAGTGTCTTTGGAGAGTCGAGGCATTGAAGGGGAAAGCAGATACAAGTCGCCAAGGGGGAGGGCTGTGGTATACACCCTCTTAGGCTTGGTATATTGGCTTCGAGCGGACCCATCATGTCCCTTCTCCCACAATTCTAATATGTGCGCATTGTTGATAATCTATGGATGTGATGTTATTGTCTAACTCTCCTAAGAATATATATATATTTGCATATCTTGTTCACATGGTGTTTGCTGGATTCAAACCCAAGGTTGTGTTAATGATATGCCAACTTCAGTCGTTCCTTCCAGCTTAGCTCTATTGAATGAAGCATAAAATTAAATGATAGCCTGTCGGCTATTTAATTTGTGGTCTCATATTTATGTGGAGGCTCGAATGTCTTGAGGCCGACCTATCTTATATTCCTTATGATTATATTGAGGCCGACATTCTTTATGATTGTATTCTGGCCGACATTATTGATAACCTGTAATTAATATTTACTTTGGCCGACCTTATGATATGAAGAGGTGCGACCTCTCTAAGTTGGATATATATACAAGATCATTCGTCCATTGCAAATCTATCCAATCTTCAGTTCGGTTATTCATATAGAAGAGTGTGAAGATCATCTTGTGTGCATGATCATCAAAGGGCGAAGAACTCAGTCAAGTGCGAGTGTTCTCAAGTGAATTGCCAAGTGCGAATTCTATCACACATCAGTTCGGTTATTCACACAAGCTCAGTATTATCAAGTGCGAAAATATATTGAGAGACTGCGAATCATTGCGAACTCTGCCATATCGGATCTTTGTCAAGAGCGAACTCTATCAAGTACGCAAGGGTGATGTTCAGTGCAAGCATGAATACAGTGCGAGTGCGAATGCATGATTCAGAGCAATCATATGCAATGCAAATAGCTCATACAGTGCGAAGCATTATGATAATGCGAATTCATACATAGCAGGTTGAGAACCATTAGTGTTTGTGCATATTGTCAGGTGCTATTTCTGTAGATCTGTTGACAGTAAATTACGGATATTGCCAGGTACGAATTGGCAGACTGTTATCTGTTTTACATATTGTCAGGTGCTGGATATTGGTCTTGTGTTAGACCTCATTGTAATGTGTAAAATTGTCACTGATATAACAAATATAAGAGAGATCTTTGTTGCTGGGTTTTTCTCCCTCGAGAGGAGGGTTTTCCCAGGGTATCTGCTGTGTTATTTCTGTCTGATTTTTGAATTATTTTCTGTGCATTTAAATCTGATCTTTAAATTCAACAGGTTGCATTATTGAAGAGGTATTTTAATTGGTAAGACGAATCCTAACCCTAGTTTCTGCAATTGGGGTTTAATAGACAAATTCTAGGGAAAATCAGGAGAGGGACATTACATTGTAGTAGATGCATTATCTAGGAAACCAATCTTGTGTTCGATGTCTGATTTATTTTCTGATTGGAGAGTCACTATAATAGCAGAATATGCCAAGAATGCATTTGCCACAAATATTTTGGAGGACAAGTTTTGGGATGACAAGTAAAAGGTGCCCAATGAGCTCATCCTCTACAAGGATAGAGTGAATCTTGTTCCTGAATCAAAGGTGACGGAGATTTCTTTGTGAGCAGTCCATGACACATCTTTGGTAGGCCATCCAAGGTACTTCAAGAATTGCGAGCGAGAGTGATTCTCTTAGTGAGGCCATCCAAGGTACATTAGGGAGTGTCTCACATGTCAACAAAACAAAATACAATAGATTTACCTATTCTAATTCAAAAATGGGAGAGAATTTCTATAGATTTTATCACTAATCTTACACAAGTTCATGGTAAGGATTGTATCTATGTTGTTGACAAACTCACTAAGCATGCTCATTTCTTTGCTATATGTTTAGAGTTCAAGTCACCAAAAGTGGCCAAATTGTTTTTCAAAGAGGTATTTAGACTCAATGGGTGGCCTAGGATTATAATGAGTGACAGGGACAGCAAGTTCCTTAGTTTATTTTGGTTGGAGTTATTTTAGTTAGCAAGTACAGAGTTGAGTCCTAGCACTAGCTATCACTCCCAAATGGATAGGCAAACAGAAATTGTGAACAAATGGATTGAGGAGTATTTGAGGAATTATGTGACAAGGAAACAATCGACATGGATCAAATGGCTCTATCTTGGAGAGCATTGCTACAATACTTCACATCACATGTCCATAGGTATGACCCTAATCAAATCTTTGAATGGGTATAATGTTCTATCTTTTGTGGATTTGGTTATAACAGACAACATGGTGCCAAAGGCAAGAGATTTGGTTCAACAAATGTCATGTCCCCTTCTCTAGCGTAAAATAAATGAAGACCCTTAGCCTATCTTTTTCATTTTTCGCATGGGTTCATGGAGTGGTGAAAAGGAAAAATAATATTAAGTTTAAGTTGTTGAAAAGTAGCTTTATGTTATAATTTTAAAAGATGATTTATATTTGATTATTTAAAAAGATCGTTATGAGTTAATTATAAAGTGTCACTAGGCTAAAGGCTTTAAAAGCGAGTGTTAAAAATAACACTTTAAAATATTTTTTTACTTTGAGGACTAGTAAAGTAAAAATAATAATATTATATTATTCTCTCAAAAAAGTAATATAAGGAGAATTGTTTTCAAGAAAAACAACTTGTTCATTCTATCAATTTTAATTCCCATGGATGAACGTGAGTTGTTCTTCCTTCGCCTAAGGATGAAAATCCTCTAGTAAGATGGTTTTGAGGGCGAAAACCCTCCTAGCCATAAGAGAAGTTTTACACAAGGATTATTGGTGTGATTCATCCATTGAAGATTTTTAGTATCCAGTTGTTTGACTCCAAGTTTGGGCTGAATGGTCATATAGTTTGTTGCATATTTATAAGACATTTTGATGATATTGTAAACATTACCAAGCCGTATAGTTTTGCAGCATTAAAAAGTCATTGAAATGTGGTTTGTACCTTTCATAGGCTGACCATACACTTCTAGGAGAATAGGAATATTTTATTGCATATCATATAGGGTCTTGGGAACTAGTTAAATATTGTTGAACCTTTAAATAATGCCTAGCCAACAGCTTCCAAGGAGTCATGTCTGTTATAGGGTCTATCATACCTATTTGTGACTTGGCTATACTTCATATCTACTACTCATTACCATATTCTGATCACAACCTTCTTTGTGGTGTTCTAGAAGTTGTCCTATTTGCTTAACCTCTATTTAAAACAAAAACCAAAACATTAATGTGTAAGTATAATTGCCCCTCTTCTTAGCAGCCTACATTCTTCATTTCAAGCCGTACTTTACATGACAAAACGACACAGTTCAATTACGAACAATCTATTATCAATTTTCAGTCGAGTTATCAGCAATTTAGCTTTCAATTACAATTTGGGTTTTCAATTTCAAACATTTTTACAGCATTTATAAATTATTTTCCAAGTAATTATATCTCAATTGTTTTGGGTTTTAGCATGTCATGCAGAGGTATCACTTCACATTCAGTTTTCAGAGCAATGTTTTTAGTTATTTGGATTTTACAAAATAGTCATTTGAAGTGCAGTTATTTTATCGAAACCAATATTATAATAACTAAACAATTTGCCACCAGTAGTTTGATTTTAATTGATAAAGATCTTAAACAGTTCACTTTTGGATCTGTACTATCATTGTAATAAGGTCATGGCAGTTTTAACTACAAGATCCATTTTATTTTTATATCATTATCCACCAATTTGCCATGAATCAGAATCGGATGATACAGTCTACCATATTGATATTGACGCATTTCCGCTTGTTATTTGGGCATGACCAAAACTTCCATATCATTATTTGTCGTTTTGGCATTGATCAATTATGCTGGTTTGATATTGTTATAATCTGGCCAATGAGTCGTCGTTATCTTGCTAGTTATTTCATTGTCCTCATTCTCGTCTTTGGATGCTCTCATCTTGCCCACATCGAGAACTTACTAATTAGAAAGAGTGAGGATTTGAGTTGTTTACAAAATAAATTAGTGGATTTGAGTTCACTATCCTACCAAGGACATTACAACAAAGCCAAGAAATTTGGAAAGCACTTAAAGAAAATCTCCAATAAACAAAAAATCAAAAAAGGATGTAAATAGATTGCCATCGTTTGGAGGGGCCCTTTGAGCTTCGAGATTTTCTTTTCTTGAGTTTGTAGCCTTATAAACAATTTTATCTCAAAAGAAGTGGAGATGAAAACCTCAAGACACATTTTTATGGGCCTTATAGGGTTTTGAGAAAGATTGGAGAGGATGCTTATGAGACTGAGTTGCCAGAGCATAGCAAAATTCATAATGTACTTCATGTTTCATACCTCAAATGGGCACTTGGACAACATGTCACTCCTTTTGTAGAGTTTCCACCTTTTGATGATGAAGGTAAGTTGATTTTGGTTCTTCAAGTTATCATAGATATGTGAGAAAAAGTTGAGAAACAAGACCATAACAAAGTGCTTAATGCATTGGAAGATGCCACTTGGGAGAGTGCATATTTTTATCAAATGAATCTAGATGCTTGAAGGTACGCAATTTTGGGAAGGGTGGAGTGTCATGTCCCCTTTTTCAAATTATTCTATAGAGTTTCCATCTTTTGATGATGAAGGTAAGTTGATTTTGGTTCTTGAAGTTATCATAGATATGTGAGAAAAAGTTGAGAAACAAGAGCATTAAACTTTAATCCATTGGAAGAATCTTCCACTACAAGATGTCACTTGGGAGAGTGTGGAGATATTTTATCATCTAAATCTAGAATTGCTTGAAGGAAAAGCAATTCCAGGAAGGCTGGACTGTCATGTCCCCTTTTTCAGATTAGAGCCATGGAGAACCTCTAGCCTATCCTCACTTCCCGTAGGCTAAAGGATAAAGTATGGGAAATGATAAATAATATTATTTTTAGTTGGGCTTGATAATTTTATATTTAAAAGGCAACTTAATAATATTATTATAATTAATTAAAAAGCTGTTTTAAACAATTTATATTTAAAAAGTATTTTTAACTACTTTTAGAGGAAATTTTTGAATAATGGGCCCAAATTGGACAAATTTAAGAGGAGGCACTTGGACTTATTGTGGATCATCTTGTCTTCATTTTGCAATTTAACATTTAAGCTTCATTTTCAATTTCACATCTAAGCTTCATGTTCAATTTCACATCTGAGGACGTAATCCCTTGGCTGCTCAGAGATCTTGGAGGATGAAAACTCTTTTGGATTTCTATCAACAAATTTGGGGACCAAAACCCTCATCTCCTTTAGGTGATACCATCCAAGAATCATGTGTGAGCTAATTTTGGTGGTTTGCATTTGAATTTTCAGATTTGGAGTGATTGATATTTTCATGCAAAACATTGGCATCACTGGTTTTCACAGATTCTCGTTCTTGTTTCATCATCATTTATCTTTGATAACTTGTTGAGACTGAGGCACTATCATTCTAGAGAAGTTTGTACCATTTTTTTACGCAAATATATATGCATCATCATTTGCTGCGATCTGCATATTCCAGCCAATATTTGGGGTGCGCCATCATCATTTGCTGCTGCATCATTCACTTCAACTGCCCAAACTACACACAAACCCCTGTTACAACTGTACACCTACCTGCTACAAACATGCCATTCCAGCACCATTTGTACCAGTAGTCTGTACAAGTTATTATGGGGTTCATCAGCTGTACCAACAACTTTTCAGCCATTTGAGTCTGTTGTATAACATCTTGTGGGTGGACTTGTCATTGTTATAATTCTAAAAATCTGTTTCCAATCAGCATATCAACATTGTTCTTTGTTTTCAACTATTAAAATGAAATAATACCAATTTTGAAGGTCTTTCCTATTGCCAATCCAGATCTGAGCATATTTGGCAACCTGAGGTTTATATCAGTCATTATCAGCAATTGCACTTGATGTATTTTGACTTGTACAGTTAAGATCTATTAATAATTGATGCATGTGAGGTTGTATATCAGCATTTGAAGGTTTGATATAAATTTTTCAGCTTGTAGTTCTTGTGATCAAAATTAGTTTCCATTTTCAGTTTGCTACTTCAGTTTTTTTTTTGTTTTGTAAATCAGAAAAATGCAAAAAAAATCAGATATTTCAAATAATTCTAAAAATGGGAGATTAAAGTTGTTGTTCCACAAATGTTGGTAGTTCCTCTCCTATATATAATCTTGTTTTCTCTGGTTATTCTTATTTATGTTGTGGTTTCATTAAGTTGTGGGTTTATCTCCCCTTAGTGGGTTTTTGTAAACCCCCTCTTCACACGGAAGACAAATTGGAATTTTTGTAGGCTTACTTTTATACTTAATATGAATACTTCTATTTATCAAAAATTTAAAAAATAGAATGGTTGGGAACAAAAACAATATTAATCAATACTTCCACGCTACAATATCAATGTCATGTTTGAAGATCATCAATCAGAATGACACTGGAAGACAATTCATTAAAAAGAATAATTATTAACTTCAGACTCACAAATTTCTTGCATCTGAGAAAAGCATACCGATACAAAAGATGCACACACAAATTTTCTTAGCACCCCCTTAAATCAATACTTCAAGGTTTCAAGCAATTTTAATAGCTTGCAATTAACTAAATAGAAACCATGGCTCCCAGACTCTAAAATCTCAACATTATGTTTCAATGTTACATCCCGATTTTATAGCTACTATTGCAGAGGGCAATTGAATGTAATGTTTGAATCTTTATGATGAATAAAACATGTTTGATCGTGTTATTAAATGAATGTGTCCTATTTGAATGATGGTTTCATTTGATTGTTACTTCTAATGATTTAATTCTTAATTAAATGTAGCATATAAGTTATGGATAATGTTATTCTAACTTGTGAGACGTTTTACCTTGTTATGAGCATATGACTGCTGGTGTCATGTCATGGTGTGCAAGTATGAAGACTGTTCCTCCGGACAGAGGAGAGACATCATTCGGGGAAGAACTTGGTCGGGTAAACAGTAACGATTACCAAATTGAGCATACACACACATACTATAGATTGAGTAAGCCAAGTTTATTTGTCGAGATAAGGGTAAGTCATCCATAGGCTTGTTTATTAGGAGTCTGAAGTTCACTTCTTTAGGCTTTTGGAGATATGTTTACTCATTTGTCTGACTTAGTGTGCTTTGACCTTAATGTGGAAAACGTAAATGGATATATGTTAATAGGTGAAGTGAGTATGTGAATACATGTATATAATGTACACGTATCCATATGTTTATACATGTCAACACATACGTATGCTCGGCAGATGGATATGCCCATACGTACGTGTCGACATGGTATACATACATTTATGTGTACACTACGTATTGTGATATATGTAAATATACATACCCACGTTATCTATTGCCTGTGAATAGTGATATTAATTATATTATTTAATATTGCCTAGGAATTTACATATACAAATACTAACACGTATACGTATAAATATTTAGATATGTAAATAAAATATATATATATATATATATTTAATAATATATAAATATATATTTATATTGTAGTTTTACTTGGAAATATATATATACTTGTAAATATATTTAAATATTAATATTTAAATATACAAACGCATATATATATTTAAGTAAATAAATCTACAATAAAGGTATATATAAATATATATTTATAAATATATATAATAAGTTGTATAAATTTATGAAATTTAAAATACCTTGGTAAATTTATAAAACGATTTTTATTTTGCTTTATATACTATTACTTTAAAAATATTTGAATAAGTCAAATATGAAGGAAGTATCAAATACTTGATGTTTTTATTGAAACGCATCAAAACTCGTGAATATTACATTTGATGACATTAAAAAGGAAATATTTGATTTTGATTCAAAATGGGAAATCAAAATATTGAGAGTTAAATATTTGAAATAGAAAATACTTCATAGTGTAAAGTTGAAACATTTGAAAAGAAAAAAATACGTTTTTGAAAGAGTCATTCCCGTGAAAATGGAAATGGCGTGAAAAATGAAATCGCGCATCTGGAGAAGTTCGCGCTTGAAGCGCATGGGAAGAGAACTAGTCTTGAAGAATGAACCAAACGCTATTCCTCTGGCAACGAAAATGCAACGTGGAAGTATAGCAGGCTCGACCTCTTCCCTGGAGCGAATTTTTCAAAAACATTTATTTCAAAATACCTTAAAAACTGAAAACGCCTTGAGCTGTCAAATCCGCCATGTGAGTTGATTTATTCTTCTCTTGCTGGCTTAAAAGGAAGTCGAATCACCTCCATTTTTGATGATTAATGGTTTAGAAACCCGCCAAGTATCATTTTGACTACTTCTGGGCACTTTGTTGTCAATCCACATGCCTCCATTGGTGGAATTTGTTGCATTTCGGGCCTATATATATACACGCCCTAACATTCATTGAGAATACACACTTTTGAGCAATCTGAGTTTAGTATTTTTATTCCATATCCATTTCATTGTACTGCCTGAGTTTCCTGTATTGCTGAGTTTGATAAGTACAGTGAATTATTTCCAGCATTTACCAGTCACAGTGAATTAAGTCATTTTGAGTTTAAAGTGAGGTATTTGTATAGCTGAGTAGGAATTGAGTGGTGGAAACACATCTGAGAGAAGAGATATAGGAATTCACTATAGAGTGAAATACTTTCATAAAAAGAAGCCATATTTAGCTGAAACTCTGGAAGCTTATTTGAAGGAGAATCTAGAAGAGCAAGTCTGGAAGGAGAAGCTTTAAAATCAGGCATGAATCCTCCTAGTTTATAACTTTTATTGAAGTGTTGTTTCCTTTTTGGTCTTGTGATTGCTGCTTTCAATTAGCTCTAGAAGGAAAGAACTGTTTGATGAATATTTAAAGCAATTCATTAAAGAAGATTATGTGTAAAGGATTCAATGACTAGGGGAATTGTGAAAAGGTGATTACATGAGTAAAAAGCTTAAGGGGTTAGTTTACTTATCTTACAATTAAAGAGTAATAATGGAAAAAGATAAAAGGGAGGGATTTGTTTGCATTTTGAATGACTATTGCATGTTGTGTATGGTCTCTGTATATGGAGAATACGTAGATGTACTTATTATCTACTAGGATCGGAATGAAGGCAGAATCAAGTAAAGTCTTTTAGCTTAAAGTTATTAGGATAACCGAGACAAGCTAAGTATTCCTAGGATAAAGAATTCCTAATTAGGAGGATTGATATAAGACACTTGTAGACTGCTTCATTTCTAGTAGGTTCGTATGATTGTAGGATGTCTGGGATGACGGTTTCATCCATTGAAGGACAAAACCTATGCATAGAGTAAGGAAGCCTCAAGTCAAATCGGCCCTAAGTAGTGTTTATGATAGATGACCTTCATTCGAAGTACTGAATGAGAATACTTTGGCCAAAGTAGTGAAAGGTACGACATCCACCTAGATGTGAGATAGTTGAGACTACACTGTCAGTTCATTGTGATCCGAGTACTAGTTCGAGATTGTGAAATAGCAAGGTTCTAGTTGTGTAGGACACAGCACTATGCTCAGTTGGTAATCGTTAAAGGATACCCTACCAATCTCTTCTTCGAAGGGAGGGCCGTTCATTGTGAAATGATCGTGCGGGGGACCGCATTATAAGTCCGTGGTTGGCGGAAAAACACCCGAGTGATGTTTCTCCTCCACAGCAAGCGGCCGATGTACCAAGATTTGAAAGGACGAACTCCTGGACCTTCTTACTTCTATTTGTGCAAAAGCTTACGAGCTATGTATGTAACTGTATTACTTTTGATCTCTGATTTGTATTTGCAATGAAAATGAAATTCATGTGGAAACATATTGTAACTTGTACGTATTTATCAATAAAGAAAGGAAGATTTTTATTGTTACTTGTACCTTTACATGTTTAAAGTGAGAATTGGAAAGTTTTTAATTTACGCAAGGAATAGGTCGTTTCATTCAAACTTGATAATCAAAATGATACTAGGAGGTTGTCTATTGCAAAGAATAGTTGTTAACTTCAGACACTGTTATATACTTAATTAATTATGATTTGTTATTGATCATTGTTACCAAGAGACAACTTCTCAGTTCTCACCTTGAAGGGACTCATACTATTGAACATGTCATTTGATTCATATATAAATAGATATCACCCTATTCATTCATTCACATCTATCAATTCTTATATTCTTATTTTATATTCAATATGTGTGGATTTCAATAATACATATTTATTATGTTTGAACCTAGCAGGTGCAAAATAACTAGTATCAGAGCCTTCATTCTTGTAACTTGTGGCCATGCAATCCTCACTAGCATTTTGCCTTGATTTGTGATCAGATAAAATAAGAGCCAGCCTTCCTTCTTGTGATTTGTGGTTGTCATATATCTGATTGCTGGCATTTTGTGCTGATTTGTAATCAGAAAAAAAAATTGAGGCCTATGGTCAACTTCTCGGCATTTCTCTCAATTAAAAAACCTCAAAAAAAATCAAAAGATCAAATCAAATTTAATAAAAAGAGGAAAATAATATTTTACTTTAATAACTAAATAAACTAGAATTGTGGCCTAATTACTACAAGTACTACTAATTTAAAAAGAAAAATACACAAAACTAGCAACCAAAATAACAGTAAAAAAGGAAAAAAATTGAATTTGAAAGTATATACAACGTTTTAGAACTTAGGGTTTAAGGAAAAAAAAGTCAATGGGATTGTGATCTAATGGCAAGGATATAAGGTTCTCAAGATGGAGAGCCACGTCCAAAACCCCAAAGTGACTTTCTAGTTCCAATGTACACATTGATCACAGTATCCCAAAGCTGAAGCAGTAGCCCTGCAGTTAGAGCAATATCCCCACAGAAGTTGGAGCTTGCAGCAATATCCCTGCAGCTGAAGCAACGGTTGGAGCAGTATCCCCACAAGTTAAATTCGAAGATCCCGTAGTCGACATGTTGCAAGGGGTATTGATCCCATTACCAAACCCTCACTAAATAATCTAAAATAAAAATAAAATAAAATAAAAGCAAGCAACTATTTATGCATTACTAAAGGCTACTAAGTTAAGGGATACAACCCTTTATTATACAGGTAACTACTCTTAACTAATAAATTAGTTTTCTCAATTAGTTCAAGAAACTTCGCATCAAGGGGGAGATTGAAAACTTAGTTGATGTGATGCCTAAGTTTTATTTTTCCCTTCATTCAAATATTCAAATTTGAATTTTTAAATTTTTGTTGTTGTAGTAGTTGCTGTATGGAAAGTAAGTTGTTGTTAGATATGGCCTCCACTACTTAAGTTGTCTAGTTATTGTGATCATAAATGCTCTCAACTTGCCCACTTGCAAAGTTAGGTTTGATTGTGAGAATGTGAGTAATTATCTCTTCATGTGATCTCCATATTGTCCTATTGATGGCAGCAATATCTTCAGTTATGGAGCGATGGGATTGATTTTCTCAAGTTAACCAAGTAGTCTGTCTTGTGCATGAGAAGACATGCCTTCGGTGATTTGCATTTTTCTAAAAATCTCTGATTTAGGTCGTTGAGATTTTGAATATGTGTGATCTAGACATAGACAGGAAATATCTATAAAAAATGTCAAGAACCCAGACCATAATTAAGGAGATATTGGCTGTCTTATCAGAGCAATAGTGGAATTTCCACAATTTCTATGAGGAGTCATCTCAGTTATTTGTTGCACAAGACATGATCATTATAGCAGATTTGTTGAGTTGTCCAGATTTCATATGTCATGCCCCCACCAAAGAAAGAAACAGATTGAAATATTTAATCAAGATTGCATTGCTTGAAGTCTAGGCATGGATAGCGATTCTAATAAAAGGATCGATTAAGATTATAAGAATAAACAAAGGCAGCGCTTTCTTTAAATTAGAGATATTTAATTATAATTAAATTAAAAGGATTTCAGGCCAGCGATTGAGGGGAATAGTTGTGGGTCTTCCAAAAAGGCAGAAATAATGAAGAGGTGTAACCCCCTCAAACTTGAAGATATAAGAGGGAGAGTATTTCATTTGAGAAGTGTAATGTCCCCATTTTAGCCCTATGCTCTTCATTTGGATTTAGCCTATTTCCGGAAATCCGTAGGCTAAGCTGAAGCAGAAAATTAGGGTTTCCTCTTTCAGATGCTTTTTCGAGGGTTTCCTCCTTCAGATACTGCTCAATTGGCATTCAGAGGATGTTGTGCAGACTTACTATTTATAGCAGTTCGCTATTTTTAGCAAGTCTATCTTTTAGCAATATCTGTTTAGCAGCAATTCAATCCTTTGCAATTCGGTTGTTCAGTTTGGCTTTCTGATGGTTTTGAAGCAAACTTACTATTTTTGGCATTGGCTATTTTTATTAAGTCTAATTTTGGCAGTGACATCATTAGCAACATCAACTCAAGTCATCATTCTATTTCTGGCAGAATCAGTTTGGGCGTTGGTTTTGGCTTTGGCTTCTATCTCTCCTTGGACTGAGTTTCAACACTTAGTCAATTTTGTATTTTGAGTTTGTACCCCATGCCTAGTCATTGAACTTCAAGTTGTTTTTAAAATGGGGTCATGAAGGGGGGACGCCTCATTTAAGTTCACTAATGTTATATTAATGTTTAAATATCTCCTCAAATGTGGGACGACTTAGGAAAGGAATACTAAGAGTTTTAATATTTTAAAATGCTTTTGAGGTGGATGTCCCTTGGAGAAATTGAAGAGTTTCTTGATTGGAGTTACAGGGTGCTTCATTTGCCCAATTGAAGCTTATATATTGAGGTTTTGAGAAGAGTTCTTTATCTTTGGAAAATATTGTAAAGTTATGCTGCTGAATTGATTTCAGGACCCGGCTAAGGAGGAGCTTAGTATTTCACACCATTCTTCGGGCCTGAAACTATGGCTCCCTAGATGGTCAATTAGGAGTGTGCTTCATTCAGAAGTGCATACAGAGCTTCATCGTGGTGAAATTGGTGATAATTTTCAGTTTTGTACTTGCTGATTATTAAATGGCTGAAGTAGATTTTCACTTGCAAGTCTTTGTGTGATTTAAATCTCATTGTGGGTATTGATGCTTATCAATTCTATGCCAAGGGTGACCCTTTCTGCAAAATATCAAATTTTATGGTGAAGTGTTTGATTTTCTAGAGAGGCCGTACTTCCTCCAACAACTTGCTTTGGAATTTGTGCCAATTAATAGGTGATTTGAAGCTGTTTCTTCATTGTGACTTGGGCACCTATCCTCCAAATAATCAATGCACTTCATTTCATCTCGATTGGAGGTATATTGATGGAGTTATGACCTTTTCATGGTGTTTTCTGTTTGCTGATCAGAATTTCCAGAACTCAGATTTTATATCAGATTGCATTAGTTTTCTGTTTTTGGCCTTTACTTCATAATTTGAGTGTTAAACATTGAAAAGAATTCATTCTTTACATCTTAGCATTGTTCTTTATCATTGTAATACTTGTAATTTGTTCAGATTTCTTGATTGTAAGGTTGAGAATTAGTAGTACTAATCCAGCCATTGTTATTGCTGCAATTACTTGTAAAATTCTATTTCACATTAAGCACCCCCGGATGGTTTACCACCAGTGAGGAGAATGAATGTTTAATCTTTCCTTGTACCCACTGAAAAGTGGTGAATTCCCACTCACGAGTGGATGCCCGCCGCAGTGGATGAATTAGTTTGTTTTGTAATTCTTTCCCCCAACTGAATTGGTGGTTGTGCGGAAATCTTTCATGGCTGGTTCACCGCCTAAGTCTATTTCAGTTTTGTTATAAGTACTCCGCCATATGCTATCACCTCACCTTCCAAGAATCTTGGTGAACATTCTTGGCGTTGAGTTTTATCTCTTCCACTTTCAGTTGTATCAATTTCAGTATTGAGTTATTAGATCCTAGGGATCCTCTAACCATATGCCCGCCCCTCTTCCTTAAGTGGTTTTAGGGCATATTCTTGGTTAGAGTTGCTTTGATAGAGATTTGGTTTTGGCGCTAACACTAATCAAGTGGCCAAGTATTAGTTAATGTGTTAAAATTGTGGCAAAAAAATTGGTTAGCATATTTCAAGAAGGCATCCAAGAAATTCATATAAGAAATATGGGCAGAGTAAGAGAAGCTACACAATATTAAACACAAGATAATACGATTGCATTCTATATTCCACACTCACAATGATACGGATTGCATACATATATAGGACTTGGATCTCCTATATTATAGGAGAACTCCCATAACAAATGCCTTACATCATGGGATAACAAATAACCAAACTATAACAAACACACGTAAATATACAAGCTCCAAAACAAACTAACAAATATTTTTCTATGTATCCTACAAACATGTGAACACTAACAATAGTTTTCCCAACATTCCCCCCCTTAGTGTGAACATGGTAAGAACTCACACCCTTCATCTGCAGTAAGCCCAACTCTTGTGGGTCATGATCTTGATTCAAAACGAAAGGCACCTCCCATCAACCTTTCATGGTTTTCACACAGGTTTACCACAAACCTGGACATGAACAGGAACCCACTCATCTGTTCACCTCATGTGGTTTTTTGGATCCTCCCACAAACACTTTCAAGATCCATGAACTGCATTACAAAGGTGCTTTCGTCTGCCACTATGCTTGTACATCAAGGAAATTATATAGAAATCAACATACATATCACAAATCTGAAAAAACCATACTAGAAAAGGCTTCACATTACATTCCATAAGAACACAATGTTCTTAATTGTAGTCACTGTTACCGATCGCTGCCACTCGATCTCAAATAGCATAGACAACCACCACTACCACTGAAAGTTACCCTTGACTTTAGTCATTTTGGCATGAAATGGGAATGGAACATTGGTTATTATTCCCCCCACAATGTGAAATTTCCACTTATAATTAGGAACACTAAAAAGTGAATCATATCAAGATGCATGTTACTATCTGGATCTTGTTGTCTAGATCTTGCTACACATGATCACCATTGCCAATGAACGTATTCACTGAACGATCATCTTCTAACAAAGTACGACAGTCAGAGGATCACAGCAATCAAAGGACCTCTACAGTCATCTGCTCTCCAATACAATCATTTTTCAGCATTCACACACCAAACTAAAAAGCTGAAAAAAACACACTACATATTGTACATTTGTCACCATATCATGCATGCAGCCCTGTCATTAGTGACTGACGAGAGGACGCTGAGTGTCCCCCAACCTCCTGTGCCTCCATCCTCCAATTTGATTTGCTACTTACTTAGCAATGTTTGCTTTGAAGCTCAATTTTAAAATGCCAATGATAATAAATCCTCCAATCAAGAATGCACGGACCGCCAATGGCAAATATGACCAATATATAGGAAATAAACTGCAACCAAAATAAAATAGGCTGCATACAAAAACAAGCTTCGTCTCCAATGCAAGAAATACATGCCACAAAAAGAGACACAAATTGATGCAAAGTATTAAAGATACCACTAGCCAACACAGGAGCCTTTCGACCAATGGAAAGGATCGATCCACTTTCTATCGGCCTTACTACAGTAATTTACAATGCAATAATACAAGAGATCGATTCAGGTAGTTATGTGTCCCAAAGCGACCACCCTCATCAATCAAGCCTTGCCATTTATAATTTTGTTATTCTTTGCATCAATGGGTCGCAGATCATACTGTATACGACTTCGACCAAAGAGAAAGAAGCAATTAAAAATCTCATACCAATGACCGCGATGTAGATCCAGACGCACTACAATAGTTTTGTGTAGCAGATACAAAATACTCTATTACTTTCATAAACAAGCTACCTTGATGCCATCGTAGCCTTTACATGGCTTTCATCAATGGGCTGAATCTCAATCAATAAAGTATTCTCCCTATTGATCTGCCTTCCTTATTGCCCGAGAGACAAACTAGATTAGCAGAAAAAAGATTGCAAAATTTGAAGTAAATCTAGCTCTCTGCGCCTCAAATTAGGATAGATATTATCTAATCTATGGCATTTAAATCAAATTGGATTTTGAGATCATATGGCCAATATTTTGATTGACGTCCCCAAAATCCTTTCCTGGTTTAAAGGCACAATTTATGGCCTTTAACGTCATTATCACTAAATAGTAGGTTCAGAATCTCGCTTGCTCTAATACCATAAAAGAAATATGGGCAAAGTAAGAGAAGCTACACAATATTAAACATAAGATAATACAATTGCATTCTATATTCCACACTCACAATGATACGGATTGCATACATATATAGGACTTGGATCTCCTATATTGTAGAAGAACTCCCGTAACAAATCCCTTACATCATGGGATAACAAATAACCAAACTATAACAAACACACGTAAATATACAAGCTCCTAAACAAACTAACAAATATTTTTCTATGTATCCTACAAACATGTGAACACTAACAATAGTTTTCCCAACGATTCATTCAAGCAGCATTCAAACAATTACTTGTCAAACCATCAAGAAATATCAATCAGCAATAATCTAGTAAATTCATCAAACAGTCAGTTCTGAATTTGAGGAAATGTCTTGCAAATAGGAAGGACGAAATCCCTTCCAATTTCACAAGAGGATAAGGACGAAAATCCTTATTGCTCTTATCAAGTTTGGATGAAAACCCAAATCTTGGTCAAGGAGGACGAAACCCCTCCAAGGTGAACTAAGAGTTGGAAGGATGAAAACCCTTTCATGCTCTTGGTAGGTTAAGGACAAAAACCCTTGATATTGCCACTGTTGAGTTAGGAACGAAAACCCTTAATTCAGCAGATTTGTAAGTATTTCCGAAGAATTCACGATATGATTGATCTTGAGAATTGTGCTATGATTTATTGATCTGAATATTATTACAAATTCTTAATCTTTGACAAAGCTATCATCATTTTGAGTAAATATTATTTTTTTAATGCAAAAATTCAGGAATATCCCAAAAGGGGGCATTATATCATATGTTGCACAAAATAGTTCTTTTGTTGGGCAAGGCCATAAAAGGATTGTTGAGTTGTCCAAAAGCAATTTGCTGACAATCAATAAATGTGGCACCAAAATCTATATCTTATTCATCTTAACAACTCCAAATGGGTGCACCATGCAAGGAAGACTTGTTTGTTTCACAACAACTAAAGTGGTTGCTGTAAATTTTGTTCTGCAACTACTAAAGAAACCACTTGGGCTGAAGATAGAATAGGCCAAGTTTGTTTTACAATCAATTACATAAATTGTTTGGAAATAAGGTAGGTTGTAGGTAGCAACCTATTCTAGGACTTAGTATAACAAGATTGCCACCTCTTAGCACCTATACACAGGTCATAGGCAAGAACAAAGCATTCTCTAGAGCTCAGATTTGTTTCTCTATAATCATTCATTGTTCCAGACAGATTTATGTATTTATATTAATAACAAAGCAGTTGTTTAACGTGTGAGTTTGTGTTTCATACATCAGTCTGATCAAAAAACGGCCTACTTGAGAGGATTGGTGTTCAGCTTAAGTTCGTTTTTTCATTGCGTGAATGTGTGTTGTTTAATTATTATTTCAGATTTGGATTGAATAGTTAACGATAAGATTGTTGTGATTATCATTTAATTTCCAGTGTGTTACAGTTCAGTGTTTTGATTAATTTGCAGCAATCTCCTTCCAGTTTGGAAGTAGAATTAGTGTTTCCTCTAATTTTATTACTTTCTTCCAATCTTTTTGAGATCCCCAAAGCTGATCAGATCTGTCTTTCATATAGGATACTCACATTGAAGAACGAACTTGCAATATTGCATATACTTTGCAGACATCTGGTCGAAAACCAAACATTCCTGGTCCAAACAATATTGAGTGTGCTCGACATAGTCCATGTGAAATATACATGCCCAACCTAGCTATTTCAGTTACACATTATTCAAAAGACACAAAAGAAAGTTCCATTAATCTATGTCTTTCATTTCACGTGGTTCAAAAATAATGTTGAAATCTCCTCCTATTATCTAGCACATCATCAAATTGCTGTTTCTTTAGTATGAAAACTATTACCATCATAGTTCTCAAGCCTGAGAGAAATTTTAAGGTTAAATCAAAGAAAACAAACCAAAATTTAGGTCAAAATAGTTTTAGCAACCAACAATAACTAAGGCATACATGTAAGCTTTACATGTGTGGAGCAACCAGGTATTCAGTTTAGAAGTATTTTAATCACTAGAAAATTGTAGTTATCATTATCAGAAATGGAATTATTTTAGCATGCACCAAGTTACTTAAACCTATTACCCATTAAATATAATTTGGATAACTTACCATCACCCCCAGATCATTAGCAAAATATCAATTTCAAACATTTGAAATGGCAACAGGGAAGCCCAAAATTTTCAAAATATTTAAAGGCTTAAAAGAAAAATTACCATTAGCATAAATGTCATCATCCTCTTCATCTACATCCTCAAGGGCACCAATCCCAAAGCCCGTAGCAATTTTTCCAGCTGTATGTCAAAAGCAAATAAATAATCTCTTCATTAACAAGTTTTTAAATCACTTGCAAAATTGATGAATTGCTGAAATCCTCTCCATTAATTCTAGTATTTATGTAATGATAGGGTCCGAAGTTTACAACAGCATGCATTAATGAGAACATAACGGGAAAAGGAGGATGATGTACAAAACCATTTGGTCTGAAGAGCCTTCCTTGCAAACGATCCACCTTGCTCCAACTTTTCTCTTTTCCAAAAGAAGATTGGATTTCCTTCCTTTCTGAAAGGAAAAAATCATCAAAAAGAAAGAAATAACAGCATCAAAATAAGTAAACAAGTTAAGATTTAATATGAGCATAAGCATTGACTGGATTATTTCAAATGTCTATAACATGGAACCCAAATGAAAAGAGTTAAAAGACATAAACGGTGCTAGAAGTCAAACACATCAAAATGTTAATTCACATATATGGTAGGCAAACAAAAGAATGGCTCAAGCCATAAAATATTCGTCCGACTACATGAAAGAGATTTAAGCATACATATTTTATTATAAAAAAACACCAGTAAAAGAAATAGCTAAAAAGGTTAAAAAGGTCACTACTTAAACAATTTACAGATTGCAAAACCTTAGAGAAGAAAATAGAAATTATCATCCAAAATTCATAATAGCATAACCAAATATTCAAATTATAATTTATAATTATATAACAATAATTCAAACCTCTAAACTCTGGTGCATTTTTGAATGGATCATAGCCAAGCCCATATAAATCATTCTTCGGATGAATGACAAAGACCTACAAAGAAGAACTTGTAAGAATTGAGATAGCATTCAGTAAGTGTGGAATCCAAAAAGAAGCCTTATTACTATATAGAAAATAATGATATTAGCAGAAAATATGAAACAAATTTGAAATATATATTATTTAAATGGAAAAAGATATAATGATTAAAAAAACAGTAGCTTCTTATTTCACAATAAGTTATTAGTACTCTCTAATACACTCCCTTAATGATAATTTGATGAATGCCAATGGAAAGTTGTTATTGCATTCAATCTTCATTATTGACAAGTCAATTATGTACCTGTGTGCACTCACTATATGGGTCCTACCCTCTGGTTTGGGTCTTATAGTTGATTGCATACCCTATACAAGTCATGGATCATTATGAGTTAACAAAAGAATAATATGCAGGTCTTCATTTTAGTGGTCTTTACCTGCATCATGCACTAATGTTTTGTTTCAACCTTAATTATCCACCTACAATGCAATGTGATCAAAACATCATGTATCCTGTTTCTGAGGTGACTCACCTTAAATATGTACCTTTTTTCTTAGGTTGCTTTAAGATTTTCCCTTAACCATCTCTACCACATCAAGTGTGATCCATGGCTCATCCAAGCATCACATTCAAGAGTTTCTACAGCATAGGTTTGCTTTCAAATGTATTATTACAAATTATGTGCTCAAAGAGTTAATTTATAAGCTCGTTCAAGGAAGCTTTAGGGGATAAAATAATAATAAAATAATTTCAACAAAGCTCCACTTTAAAGCTACCCCAGTTCTATCCACTACAAAGAGGGGAAAACAACACATAAATAGCCTAAAATAGATTCATCCATGCTTTAAATTTTCTTTACCATTAATATAAACCACTTGAAATAAAGCATAAACATGATTTGTTGTTTTTGGTTTAAAACACCTGGTTTGGATTAGATTTTGAAGTGAAACAACTTGCTTTAAGTGGGTACTATCTTCCTTTGGTTGTACCATTTCAAAAGCACACCATAATGTTATAAATTTCCCTTGGGCTGGGAGCTTTTCACTTAAGGAGCTACCACCTTTGGCACAATTTTAACTTGGCACCACCTCTCAAAAACACGACATCAGAGTGAGTTTTCCTTTGGCATAGTTTGATCATGTGTTTGTCATATTTGGCACCATTTTATGTTGGTCACGCCACTTAGGATGTGCACCTTTTTCATGTTGATCTTATAACCTCTTCTAGGTGCAATTTCATAATATGTTTGCTACTCTTGTTGGAATTCTTTAGTGGTGTTGCCAATAGAAAAGTGGACTCCTCTTATGTTGTTTTAGTTCCTTCAAAGCATAGCAAAGTTTTATAAAGTTACTACCACCTTTTGTCATGGTTTTCCCCTAGCTAAGCCACTGAAATAGTGTTTCTAAGTCTTTATTTCATCATCTTTAAGAGATGGCAGTGTTTTATGTGGCAACTAACACTCAAAAGTGCAACATTATGACTTAAAAAATCCTTCCTTGCCGCTAGCACATTTCACTTAACCACTTGCCACTGTAGGAATGTTTTTGGACTTGCTTTGCCACCCAAGAATAGCACCACTTGACTGATTTGCCCAAATTATTTTCATTAGGCAAACTTTTGAACCTATCATTTCCACCTTGAAACAACACTTGGATTTTGTGGTTCTCTTCTTTCTCTTTGGTGCACTTTTTTAACCCCTCTACCACCTTGATCACCATTTTAGACTAGTCTAGCCACTAGAAAGTTGCAACACTTCAATGACAATTTTTAAACACTTGAAAATTGGCGTTCATTCTTCCAATCCTTGCTTCTTACTCGTGTCACTTGAATGGAGTGCTAGAGGATTCGTTAGCCATTTGTCAACCTTGATTTCAGATTCAAGTCTTTATCATTGCATCATATTCCATTTCATGCTGGAGCTATATACCATTCCACATTCATGATCAACCTACAAATGTTGTTAGTAGACACACTAGACCAACATCTGATGACTAGACAATTTGGCAAGAAAAATAAACTAGTTGGCATTGATAATTTGACAAGAATAACATGATTTAAAGGCTACAACTTGATTGCATCATATTTCGTTTCATGCTGGTGCTACCAACCTTTAAGAACTTGATTCCCTTTTGTTCACCATTCCACAGTCATGATCAACCTACAAATGTTGTTAGTAGACAAACTAGGCCAACATCTAATGACAAGACAATTTAACAAGAAGGATAAACTGATAGACATTGATAGCTTGACAAGAATAACATGGTTTACAGGCTACAAATTTGATTGACAAATTCTTTGTGGGGTTACCAACAAGAGACAAGCATTCAAAGCATAACCATAATCACATACATGAAGAATATACATAACATCACACTAAAGAACCATGTAATGTTGCTCCCTACCCTTGATTACATCACTAGTATATGCTAGATTTATACAAGATATTGATCCTCAATAATATTTGCTATAGGAAACATAACTACCAAGCCTTACAATCCACAATATATTGCAATATCTTGATTAAGTCTTCACAAAATCATATATTGAATGCCAATGTTAAATACATAATAAATTAAAAAAGACCACAAATACATTTGCCCATGTGGGGAGAATAATGTTGCAAAAAACATTATGACCTTTGATTCAACTATTACCATGTGACTTAATTCACCCCTACATGACTAAAGACATATGCCAACAACCTACAACCACCTACAATTTGCAGTGACTTATCAAGTGAAATGCATGAGAACACATTACCATCTTAAGTAGACGCTTATGAAGCACATGCATCATTAATTCATGGCCCAACCTTCTACACAAATAGTCCTCATCCCACTCTTGCTACACAATTATACTATTCACATTACAGCCATACTTGAAACTTTGAACACAATACTTGCAAATAACTATAAGGTGATAAACATCATACTAATACAACTAATTATTAATATGCAATCAAAATTACATTGCATGTTCCTCATCGCAACCTACTCTGAATTTAACCATCCTACTTATCGCAACTTAGATTTTAAACAAATCCCATGGTGATCTATGCCAAAGGAAAGATTGGCATCTTGTCAACAACGAGATTTGCCATCTTGCTAGCAAAACTCCATGCATAATTGGAAACTTTATTTTCAAACATAAACTTAGCAATCGGTTGGACTCCTTAAACCAATTAAAATTTACATAATTAACAAATGTTGAGAATCTGAGATATCATTTTGATTACTTCTAATGCCCTTCTGTGATGATTCTGAAATAATGGTGAAATGACAAGTTGAACCCAACAGCAATTCCCTCAACCTCAGCAGAACAGTTAATTGTTTTACTCTATCAACTATTTGAAACAATGCTTAATCTCACCATAAAGTCATCCCATTTCCTCTTACACACTATCAAAGTTCAGCTTTACAAAGGAATCTTTGATGCCTATTTCTTGTGACTTGGATTTGTACAAAACAAATACATTCCAAACAGATCTGTGACCATTTTGTTTTCATGGTATTATATGTTGATGATATGTTGTTAATTGGAAATGGCAAGGAAATAATGAATGATGATAAATCTCAACTGCCATCTCTGTTGGATTTGAAGAATCTTGGCACCTCAAGCTTTATTTTGGGCATAGAAATTAAAATAGATAGATTAAGTGGAAACTTCTAGTTATATCAGATGAAATATGTTCAAACTATATTGAGGAGGTTTAAAATGCAACAATCTAAACCTATCAATATTACTATTCCTACTGGTCTAAAGTTATCTATACAACAATGTGCCAAAACACAAGAGGATGTTTAAGGCATGTCTCATGTTATTTATGCAAGTGTAGTTGGAAGTATAATGTATGCCATGGTCTATACCAAAGTAGACATTGCACATGCACTGGCAGTTTTTTGCAAATATATGTCAATCCAGGAAATAAAAATTTAATTACTGTAAAGGGAGTCTTTAATTATTTGTGTAGCATTTCAGATTGTGCAATATGCTACCAAGGAAGAACTAGGCCACACAATTAGTATAAGTAGAAGATTCCATTTATGGTGACTGGGCTGGAGAAATTGATTGCTGAAGACCTACAGGTGGTTATGTTTTTAATTTGTTTGGTACAGCAGTCAACTGGACAAGCAAGAGTCAAATAGTAATTGCACTCTCAACTACAAAAGCTGAGTACATGGCAACCATTCATTCATGCAAGGATCTCAAATTGTTACAGAAATTGTGTTTAAATGTTGGTTTCTTATAGAAAGCTGTAAGAATAGACTGCAATCAAAGTGCAATTTGTTCAGAAAAGAACACTACATATCATGTTTGGAAAAAGCATATTGATTTGTAATTTCATTTTGTTAGAGACATGGTTGAAGAAAATAAAATGTTGTTGGATACGACTGATGCCTTCAAGAACATTGTTGACTGCTTGATGAAGTCTATTAGTACTCAGAAATTATCTTGGTACAGGTAAACAATAGGCATAACTGCCCTTAGCAGCTGATTTTATATATATTGAAGCCCTTATTAAAGGTTTTTAACAAATGGGACATTTGTTGGATGTGTGTCATATACTTTGCAAGTTTTACACCCCTTATTGACTAAGACAATCTTTTCAGGCCCTTATAAATCATCTATGCAGACCACGGTTTTATACCCGTTGTATTGTAACACCGCTTAGCAATTTCCTATATTGGTGTTCCTATAAATACTCACAAATAAATTAGGATTAAGCAAAATGTGAAATATCTTATTGTATTGTGCACAGTTGAGCTAATCGAGTGTGCCATAGTTTCTTTCTGCTGCATTTAAGATCCTAATAGCATTGCTTCACCTGAAGTGGGTATTTTTCTCTTACATTTAATGTGCATAGATATATTAGTATACAGATATTGAAATACAACAAACATCAATAGACCTTTATACCTGTGTATATTATAATAGACACAGATTAAAAGCAGATATATTTTAGAAAGATCACGGCATCATTAATTGTTGTACTTTGATGATAATTTGAAACTCTGTGCATTTTACCAAGTAATAGAATTTGTCAAGAAAACCCCATCTTAAGGTGGGGTGATATTTCAGCATAAATACAAAGTAAGATAGGGCATCTTTCAAATTGGGTCAACACCAGATTTGATTAATAAATGAGGGTTACATTTGAGCAACCAGCAGTTCTGAACCTCCATCACTCTTCGAGGTTGTCAAAAAATCAATCATGGGATTTATCACATGGAGACCATGCAAGGAAACAGCCAAGAGCACAAATAGAACAGGCAATGAAAGGGATGGAATAGAAAAGACTTCCAAAAGATCAAATCCAACCATTCCAAAGTGGAAGGCATCCATTTCATAGTTCAGTGAGTCATTTGAACAAGCTGACACACTAAAGAGGAGAGGCATAAATACTTCCTGAGTTGAAAAACACTAATCTAAGGGAATCCTTTCATTAGTTGAGAAGAAGAGCAAACAGTCATCCATGGGAATAATGGTGAGACTGCAGCACTTGGGGAGTTGACACGGGTTGTAAATAACATTTATTCTCCAAGTCGGCTACTTCTCTACAATTCTGTCAAACAATAACGCATGCTTCTTGTTAACTTTTTTCCCATATTGGATTTCTCCAGGGCAAACCACAGTGTTCTTCATGTGCTCTTTCATTGATTGTGTTTTTATTACACTCTTACCATTTTCCTTCAAGCATATTGAACTATATAGAAAAATGAACATTCTAGCATGACAGATATACATATAGATGGCAGCATGTAACTGTATGTAAAATCAATTTCTATATGTGTATGTTGAATTTCAGAAGCATGTACATTGAATCAACAACTAAACAATCTAAAGATACTTGTCGATGAATTGTGTCAGCTATAGGTTGACCGATTACTAATCATGTAAAGTGTAAACAAATATAATTATATAGGTGAATGTTTCTCTTAACTTTCATATGAATCTTGATATGTGTAGGGGTATGAACACATATTAACGACACATGCATGGCAATGTACATATATATCTTCATGTCTGCCTTGCTTAAAAACTCCTAATTCATATGTGACACCACATATTCAATGAAAATAAAGAATATTCATACAAATTAAAATTGTCTATAGTTAATAAATCCATAAAATATTATTCTCATAAAAATGATTTATCTATGAGAATCATTATTAAATGATGTTTAATCAGAATATTATGGGCCATTTAGTTGCCACAAGTATTAGGAAGAGTCTGTGTTTGAGCTTATACAAGGATACACAGAAGAACAGTGGAAGACACAAAAGTATGTCTATCATTATACTCAAGGGACATTTGTCTATGCAGGTGTTGTTTGCTAATACCTAAACAAATATGCATCTGGTCAACAAAAACTATCTCAGCCATTGTGTTAAGACTTAGACTTGGATCAGACTCAGCAAAAGTCTTTTGGTAGAAGTCTTGGATTTGGCCAGAAAACCTAGCAAAAAATCATGGACTTAGCTGGACTCGTGAGTCAAACCTGTGGAACTCATTTCAGGAAACTCGACTCATTACTATGATACACACTTTCTAATGTGCACACACTTGCATGTCCACAAGAATATACAGACATGCATTTTCCTGATCAAACCTAAGGATATGGAACATATTTTAGATAAATCCATTAATTAAAACTAGAACAAAAATCCTCATCTTTTTATTTCTCTTCCCCTGGAATGCATTACAAGCATTATATGAAAATATCAAAGAAACATTAGCTATCAATTATTAAAAAGAATAAACACATACAGGTGTGCTACGAGGAACATGAACGGTATTATCATCATCCTCTCCAGGTTCATTTGTTTTGTCATCTTTGAGGGATTCATTTAGCATCAGTGGAGGCCTCTCAACAAGAGGTTCATCCTCCTTTGCAAGTGCTAAGAAAGCTTTCCGGGCTTCACGACGTGACTCTGCATAACAAAGTACAAGAAACAAGCAAAGCACCTTATGGATCGCTCAAGAAATATTTGATGACCTGTGCATTGCTTGCCACACTCATTACAGAAATGTGAACATTTCTTTAAATTCATAATCATTTTAATGGAGGTAAGAGTTGAATTAGAACTCATTCACTAGAAGATATTGCTGACAAATGTAAAGTAAATTACTCATTATAAGACCTTCAGCAACAAAATGAAATGAACTAAAGAGCCAAAACCATGAATGGCTACCTAAGGCATTGCTGCATTCATAGTGTAACAATTTGATTATATGATAACTTCCCTCTATACAGAACATTTTGCCAGCATTTCTCAAGACATGCACTTTAACAATAAACATTTCAGATTCCTCACAATGATGCATAGAAAGATGAATGAAAATAAAATTTGATATCTTTAGTTTTGCTTATGTATAGTAGCTCAATGAAACAAACTTTCTTATGAAAATATAGTATTAAATGATGCATTTGTTACTAGAATGCCCTACATGCATATAGGTTGAAAGATCCAATGAAAAACTTGTTGCATACAAAATTTCCATATCATGTCAAGTTTCAAATCTAAACCCTTGTCTTTTCATCCATTCAAATGGTCATATTTCAATGTCTTGCCCTATTGGTCTATGTTGTTTTTGTCATCTTCTGTCTGTATGCAGGGAAAATGGAAAGAACTTTTGGACACTTTCAGAAAGGAGAAGTACAAAGATCAATCAATCAAGAGATGATGGAAAGTTCACCAACGAAAAGAATGAGGTTAATCAAAGACAAATTGATTTTCAAGGTTGATATGCAACCCAACTGTTGAGTACATTCTTATCAAACAATGCTTCTTTACCAAAAGAAGGATAGTTTTTGTCAAGAAAAATGGCTAAGGCATGAAGTCAAGGGCACACCTATGTGAAGAAAATCAAGTTTAGTCTTAAAAGTCCAAAATCCCTTTGTTAGGTGCACGAACTCAAAGTTGGAATCAAAATTGCATTCTCAATTGTGCACCTAACAAGGGAAAAAGAAAACTCAGGTTAAATTTTAAAATCACATATACAGATGTCTACTTGTATGAAGGAAATAGGTTTTCACAATTAGATTCACAAATTACATTGTGAGGCATTCACTTCAATAATTGGGTATTGTTTCGAAATCGGACAATTCACAATGTCTAGTTGTCAAGTGCACACCTCATAAAGAAAAAGTAAAGAGGATTTCAAAATTTCAAAAATTGGTTAACATGTCCTTAGATGCACACACCTAATAAGTGCAAATTCAAAGGTGTGAAGTGACCACCTGAAAGATGAATTGTGTGGTGTGCACTTATGAAAGGTAAGTTTTGAAATCCAATGCAAAGGTGCAATAGTGTCAAGATGAATTGTGAATTTCAAATCATGTGTATTGGGGGACACTTTATGCAAGAAAGTCAATGTATAGGTGCACACCTAGAGTGCTAACATGCCACCTCAGCAAAGAAGAATAGAATTTCAAATTTCAAAAGGCCCATCTATAGGTGAACACTTAGACTGTTGGCATGCACTCAACAAAAGAAAGTCAATTTTAGAATCAAATGAGATCCTAGTGTTAAGGAACACACTTGAAATGGGGAGATTGCATCCACTTTGAAATTCTTGTGTAGTGGCGCACATGTGATGCATAGAGGAACTCTTATAAGTGCAAACTCAAGGTTTGCTTTGTTGTAGAGGGGTACACACTTTAAGTATGAGAGATTGTGTTAAAAAAGAAGGAAATTTTTCCATTTATTGATGTGCATCTAGGGTGTTGGTGCACACCTCACAATGGAAGAAACTCGTAACATCAACCCCAATGATCTAATACATAGGTGTGCATGTCAAGTACACATCTGAAACAAAATTGATATTAAAGCTTGGAATGATTTAAGACTAGTAAACAAGGGTAAATGTTGACGAGAGGGCACACCTAATTGAAGGTATTGGTTAACATTCAAATTCCTTTGAGAGGAGTGCCCCTCTATATAGAAATACAAAATCAAAATTCAAAGGTGCACAACTATCAAGGTATAAAACCAACTTAGAGCTCTTAATATAAGGAAGAATTGTTAGAATTAGCTACATAGGTAGCTATCCCAAGATCAAGATGCTTAAGAGTTAATCACAAAAATCAAAAAAGATCAACATGGTAGAATAATGATAATCTATACAAAGAATGCAATAAAATGTAAAAGTACAGAGGACCCTTGTATACATAGGCAAGGGTGAGACATAAGACAACTAAGATTATGCCACTTTTCATAATCATATGACTTGAGACACCAAAATAAAATGACTAACTAGGCATGAATGGGTCCTAAAAGGGGATCAATTAGGTAATAAACCCTATTCACAGCAACACCCCCACCCCCCTAAGTTATGCCACTTTTCATAATCATATGACTTGAGACACCAAAATAAAATGACTAACTAGGCATGAATGGGTCCTAAAAGGGGATCAATTAGGTAATAAACCCTATTAACAGCAACACCCCCACCCCCCTAAGTGTAACTTAGGGAGGAATAAGAAAAGAGCAAAAGACTCAAAAATGAGTCTCAAGAAGGCCTAGTGAGATACCCTTGTACAAAAAATATCTTACAAGTGGATAAAAGGAGAAAAGTTGTAGAAAGAACTCCTCCCCAAAGAGAGAAAACAAGAGGACGAAGAAGCCTCCTCAAAAGTTGTCCCTAAAAGATGAGGAACACGAAGATGAACATGAAGAACTCCATTGAAGCATGAGAAGCCACAAACAACTTCAAAGAACTACTATGCTATTGAAACCGAAGAACCTCCAATGCAATCAAGATAAAGAACAAGAGATCAAAGAGGCCAAAATCTACATGAATAACGAAAATGACACTACTCAAACAATGCATAGATGGCAAACAAGGCAACAATCTAATAGTTGAAGATATGAATAGCACACCAAAACTTACCAAAAGTCTCAAGAACACTAAACAACCATGAAGATAAAAGGTGGCCTCCATCAACAGGTATGCAAGAGTGTTTATATAGTATATATTTCGTCTCACCCAAATGCATGGGTAACCAACCACTACATTTGCCTACTATATAAGAACAAATTCAAAGCAAAACCAAGGAAGAATTAGCACAAGTACAAACAATATTATACCATCCCACAATGTTGACAAGGTAGAGGTATGGTAGCACCACCAAAACTATGTGTCACAATGTAGTGCAAAAAGGTAAACAAGTAATATCAAATAAGTACACCAAGAAATATAACTAAAACTAGGCATACGAAAACAAGGCACACTCGTCTAAAGGTAGAGAAGATTTTAAATGCAAGAATAAGGTGCACACACGTGAAGGTAGACAAAGTTGTGATCGCAAATACAAGGCACGAATAGCAAAACCCCCCATAGCACTTCATAAAGTAGTGCAAGAGCAACAAGGCACAACATGATGAACAAGTTCCCTAACATACAAGTACAATGTGTGGCACTTTGTTTTAGTTTGTTTCCAAATCAAATAGTGCATTGAATAAATGTGAACATTGTCCAAAAAAGAAGCAAATACTGAATACAAATTTTCTACAAGATGAAAGGAAACAAAAGGATCCATTTTGAAGTACACCAAAAAGATATGCACTTCAAAAAAATTGGACCCAAAAAGGAGTCCATATCAACAAAATATGGCCCTTTAGAACTCCCAAAACAAAAAATGCAAGGCAAGATCACTAAGAAAACTGAAATTTTGAGAAAACCAAAAATGCAAATTGAAAAACCCTTGCAAAACAAAGCTCCAAATAGGAACTTCACTAGAATCTACTCTTCCTCAACCTTTCTAATTCTCTAAATCATCCTAGAATGCAATGACAAATCTTCAAAAATTGGAATAACTTTGTAATCTTCTACTCCCCATGTTAGGGTTAGCCATAGAGGTAGCTATCCCAAAATCAAAGCACCTAAGAGTTAATCACAAGAATCAAAGAAGATCAGCATGATAGAATAACAATAATCTATAAAAAGGATGCAATAGAATGTAAAAGTACATAGAGGACCTTTGTACATACAGGCAAGGGTGAGACATAGGGCAACATACAATTATCATATGACTCAAAAAGTAAATGCCCTGAGTGAACTTAACTAGGTGTGAATATGTCTTAAAAGGGGACCAGTTAAGTAATAAACCCCATTCACACTAGCATGTATTAATAGGTGCATCTATTCCTCTCAAGTAGCCGACCACTAATGCTTGTTAAGGAAAATTTGCTATAAATAAAAAGGAAGTGCTTGTGCAGCAGCAAAAGTTATTACCTTTCAAACTCAAGTGGAAGCTAGTGCAATATGTTGTACCCAAAATAAATTTTTGCTTCAATAAGAGATTTTTCTAAAAATGATCTAAATCATGTAAAATTGTTGTCAAAAGTATGTTTTAAGTCAAACAAAACATAGACTTTTTGTGGGTTTATGTTAAGGAAGATACTTGCAAATTTTTGAAAATTTGAAAATTAGGGTTTCAAACCCCTGTTTTTGTGAAAACCCCTAAAAATAGTACCTTCCCGAAATTGATTGAAAATAATTTTGATAGGACAAATTGACTGATCACATTGGTCAAGTCAAAATCACCAAAAAGTTTGTTTTACTCTAGTGGGTCTATTTTCCTTTCTCAGGAAGAAAGCTAGGACCTTCGTAGCCATTAATGGCAAAATGGCCAATACCAGGTGGTGAAATCTAAGCTTCAAAAGCTTCAACGAAGAATCCATGGAAAAAATGCTCGAAAATATGCTTTGCGACAGAGGGGATTTTCAAAAGTGAAAAATGCTGAAAATTGACTAAGTCTGGAGAATGCACGCCTTGCTACCAAGAGGAGGCTATGCAGCCAAATGCCTTAGTCATTTTTTTCAACACCCGTACACGCAGCATGATGAAGGTGATTGCTAAGATGCACGCGTCCGCGTCATCAACGACAATGCTCAAACTAGTCAAGCTACACGGCGAACGTGAGACATAAAGAGATGAAGATTTTCAAAGGAAATGATGGAATTGCAAGCTAAAAGCGCCCTTGCTGGCCAAGGGTGCACTTGAATTCAAAGGGTCAAAGGCAGTCATCAAATTTTGCCAAGGCAGTCGTCTCCTTCATATCTTGTATACTTGATTGCCTTCCAAGGCCAGTTCAGAGCATTAAACAATGTGGGAACCTTGGGTGTGCAAAAGGTCCACAAGCATTTCCCGCGACTTGAGTTCACTCAGGTAGAAAGACATTTCAAGCAGATAAATGATCTCTTCCTAATGCACACCGTGAGAGACCTCGACCATGAGATGCATATACGCATGTCACCAACAGCCAAGGAGGCAATGGTGGATTGGGCGGATTGGTTCATCCAGTTCCCCACCTTCACCTACATACGCGCATATGGATACAACAGTCATCCTGCCATGTTACCTCGCTATCCATCAAATAGGGTGGTCTTCATGAAATTCTTGCGGAAGTTGTCTGAGGTACATTCTCATTTGCGTAACAAACGCAAGACGACCGCGAACTTTCCCTTTTAGATGGGACTTTACAGGTGCTAGACAGCCGTAGATGCCAAGACCATGGGCCAAGAGATGGCGAGACTTAATCTTAAGTATCTCATCAAGAGACGAACATATGATCCTAGAGCCCTCTATGCAGCACACCTTGAGCAACACTCTTCACACAAGTCTTCCATGGAGGACTATTGGGTCAACTGTGAAGATGAGTTCGATGTACAAAGGCGCAATTACAATCAGTTTAGACTTCCACAAATTACTGACTTCATGTCAAAGGACGTGGAAGAACTATCTGATGATGATGAGGAAGTTATTCTTCCTTCATTCTTTGTAGATCAGGTTGACTCACAACCACTTGGAAAAGTGGATTGGTATGCCAAGGAAAGTACGTTTATTGAGGAAAGGACAAGTAGGGTTGTCAAAAACAGTCAACTCTACTTGGACAGTAAAAAGACAAGGGAGGTAGTCACACGGAGCCGCCCCCGATTCATTCTTCACTTCCTTCCACATCGAGAGCTAAGTCGAGATAGAAGCAATGGATTAACCCTCCCAAAGGAGCCAGAATGTCTGGACACACAAGGGGAAGAATACCAATTGTTGATACAAATCAGCAAGAGGTACATGTGGAGACAGCCACAAACATAGCTGAGCCAGTCATGGAAACAACTGAGACAGAGCCAGTGATTAAGACAATCATAGTTGAGACAGAGACAATGATGGAAGTAGTTGCAGTTGATGCAGTACCAGAGATGGAAGCAGAGCCTCCCACTTCGCCACCATCGCAGCAATCACCAATCCCCATTGACTTGGATTCGCCACCTAGCAACATCACTATGCAATCCCATTCGTCAGGCATTTAAGGGGCTAACATTCCTCCTTCCAATGAAGCTAGTCAAGATTCATTTTGGCTTGAAGGTCTCCTAGGAAGAAAGAGAGAAAGGCCATCCTACCAGCTAGACTTCACAGAATTTGACAATGACCCTCAAGACATGCCAGTAAAGAAGCTGAAGAAGCAGGTCCACGTAGAAAGGAATGCTAACAATGAATTTTTCATAGACAGTTGTGCCACCTGAAGACAAGAATGCACAAGGTAGAGGTTAATGACTTCACCTTGTTGAAAGTCAACCTCGGTAAGACCACTCGTTAGGTGGAGGTAGATCTTCTTGAAGTTGCATCAATGAGTGTCAAGGAAAGCATTGCTAAGGACGGCAAAGACAAAGCAACCTTGAAAGCTGAAAATCAGCAGCTGAGATTATATATATCTAGCTTGATGCACGGTACACCAAACATCTCTACCTTGCCTCGAGAGTTGCTAGACCTCCCCGTGGAGCAAAATCATCACCAGCTAATCTTATATGGAAAACACTTGAGAAATCAAGTGGAAAAATTTGTCACCAGAGGACGGTGTATACTTGCAGAGTTGTATCAGTTAATGTGCAGAGCCCATGATCTTCGCACGGAGATTTGGCAATCAGAGAAAAAGGCAGCAGAGAAGAGACCTGGGGATGAGAACACTATCTCAAACTTGCAGATGGCATACCAATCAGTTACTACAAAGGAGAACAAGCAACATATTTTCGCTTGGAGAGAACAGCTTGCATATAAGGTGAAAGCATATGACACCAACTCTGTAGAATTGATTGAGTACCGACAGGTTGTGGTGAGTGTTATCAAGTCCGTGAGAATGTTGGTAACATCCATCCCTTCCCTTTACCAGCATGAAGGAGGTGCATACATCGAGCTAGCCGAAGTGCAGACACAATTCCAAAATCTCATCCGTGACAATTTTTGCGGTGACCCTGCTAGTTGCAAGTTAAGATTGCAGTCATGTCAACAAAGCTGGATGACGCAGCTACAAAGTGTATTGAATATCAACAGCAGATTGAAAGTGGTGAGGAGATGTTGAAGTGACATGTCATCATCCTACAAAGCATTGATTGCCCAAAGGCAGAAGAAATCAATGACTGGCTAGAGAAGTTGTTGACTAGAGATGAAGAGGTATAAAACACCCAGTTAGGATGTCCTACCCTCCAAGATAGCATTTATGGCAACAGGATTTTGATGCCTCTTTCCAAGTTAACTCACTATCCCATTGATCATGCATGTTTATTTCCACTAATTATGAATGTCTATTCTAGATCTCCACTAATTGTGGATCTCTATTTTGGAGGCACTTTTGTATTTGGAGTTCACTTTTAGTTTAGTTTCATTTAACTGAAGTAGATTTCCAGTTAACTGCTAGCTTACCTACTTTAAGACATAGGAATAAATCTTGCAGATTGGCAAGTACTCATTGTTAACTCAAGGAGATTTTAGGGTTGCCTACTCCTTTGAGCTTTTATAAATAAGAGCCTTTGCTCATTATTTTGTAACTTTTATTTACTACACAAAATTGTTGCGCCATTGTGCCAACAAGCTTGCAAGTCTATATTTGTTCATTCTTGGATGAGAGTTGTTTGGTTTGATAAGTAATTGTGTATGATTTTGTACCTTTGCTGTCCCAAATCTTTGTAATTCGTTGAGCAAGTTTGAAGAAATAAATCAAAAGGCATATGCAATTTGATCCAAAGTTTCAAGTTCTATCAACGTCTTGTTCTTATAATCTATTGTTTCAATCTACCCCTTGGACAAGTGTCGTCACCTCCTTGGGAATTTTGATGTTAATGGTTATTGTTTGATGTTGTGTAATGATTTGTGTTTCAGCCTACACTTTGGACAGGTGTCGTCACCTCCTCAGGAATCTTGATATCCAGTTCATCGTCCTTTGTTGTTTCTAGTAAGTTGCATCCCAGCCTACACCTCCGACAGGGGTTCCTCCTCCTTGGCAATCATGAGATTCAACTTATCATACGAGTGGTTGCTTGCATAAGACCTTATTCCAGTGTAGAACTTAAAGTTCAAAGCCTTCAGACACATTCTGAGAGATGGTGGGCCCAAGTGATCCAACCATCCCATTCCTGCTCCTATGCCCTCTTGCTCTATTTACCTTGAGGAGATAGGATAGATTAAAAGTTAGCCTAGTTGTAGTTAAGATCTGCAAAAACCAGAGAAAACCTTAGCTGCAACGCATTGTGCTTATGCACCCTTGTGTCCTGCCGTTGAGTAAAAAAGATAGGAACATTAGTCCATTTTACTTTTACGCAAACATCAGCAAACAAGAGGGAGCTTCCCCTCCATAATTTGAAAAGCAGTCATTATGCACTATGCATAGCTGTTTGTTTCCAATAAGCACTCCAGAGGTGCTAATTGAAACACCAACACAATAAATTCATTCTTTTATAGAAAAGCATATTGATGTTACTTTTGGAAGACATAGGCGCCTAACTTAAGAATAAGTTTGTTTTTTAATAAGTCCTATCTCCTTATTATAGCAGGTCACACAGCAGACAATAGCATGGTACCAAAATCGGAGTATTTTCAAACGTGGGGCAAAAGTCCAAAAAGAAATCAAGATCAGGAGTGACTATCATTAATAGAGCAATAGAATACAGCAGTTTTCTTTCAAAATTCTGTTGAGAAATAGGATCTACAAGCAACTAATCATTAAATATGAAATACAAAATAAATGAAATGAGAATTGCAAAATGTAAAAAGATAACACATTACACGATACGTGAGGGAAACCCTTTTAGATAAAATAACTCCACAAAAAAAAAATCATTATTGAGGAAACTTATAATAATGTGTGTACACACAAACATATCAGGAACCTGGATTTCTCAGTATCTTCACCCTCCCCTTCTTTCCATAATGCCTCACGTGCATACACAATGCATTAACATACCTCTCATAGAGTCTTGCCTCTATCAAATACCAATATATATGCTGCATACTCACAATGTAATATATGCTTTATAATTGCTTATATTTACAACAATCTAAGGGGTTGGTGAATAGGTCACAACCTTTCATCAGATAACCTTTTGGTTATACATTTAATTAAAAAATTAATAATTTATTTATAAATATAATATTTATAGAATACCCCTTATTTTATATAATAAGTATTACCTTTATAAGAGTCTTATAAATGTTATTTAGGAGTACTTACATTAAAAAGCAATACCAAATAAACATTATGCTCTTACATATCATCTTTCTTCTCTTATTCACTAGTCAGTTCAAGGTAGATAAGCAGAAAAATCAGTACAATAGATCACTGAAATTAAATCAAAATCAGTCATAAGAACAGTTTTCCGGCAGGGATTTGAAAGAAATTAATTTTCTCCAAATTCTCATATCATTTGTTGGCAAAATCAGTTATAGAAGAGAGTTTTCATCACAGGTTTTGGTCAAATCCCTAGGGAGCCTTTAGAAATATTTTGGTCTAGGGTTTGTTGAAGGATTGTTGGAAGGAAGTATTCAAATTCAAAGCGTCAAAGTGAACTTTCAAAATTTCAAATGTCTTCAGAGGGTCTGCCAAAGTTCATTAGAATAGAGGAAAACTTCATCAGAATCATTCAAAGCTGCCTATCCAAACCCCTATTTTTAGCCATCTTTACTTTCTAGGAAAAGAGCATATTCAGGTTTTGTTATATTTAGTCGGATCTATTCATAGCTTATGATATTTTTAGCTTTCCTCTAAATATAGCATTCTCCATTTATAGCCTGGAGTTAGCTTTTGATAGATCATTTATCTTTAGATATCTTGTCATGGAAGAAATGTGAGCTTTAAGTGTTAGTTTGTAATTATTCCTATAGTCAATATAGCTGGTAGTTGCATGTTTTTAAATTTATTTAGAGGATAGGATTTTATAATAAAACTTGTATTGCATGCAAGAAGTTTTTTCCTAGAGTAGAATTAGCAATTAACTTTTTATTTATTTTCATGCAACAAATTGTAACCTTATAAACAAGTTTCATTTGCACTTTAGATTTGACTAGTGATTTTCAAGCCTGCCTATTGATAAAATTGTTGTTCACTAAGCATTCATTATTGTTGATCCAAAATTCATTATTCATTCAATAGAATTTAGTATGCTTATTTTGCTTCTAAATTACTATTAAAGTGTTTCGTCTAATGTGCTTTGTGCTTTTATAAGTTAAATATCCTTAACAATTACTGAAAGCTTTGTATTAAAATAGGTATTTTAGGTTGGTCTCTTTTAGCTTTGTATGCAACTACCATGTTTAGCTTATAATATTTTGTGTATATTTTAAGCCTATTCAATCCTTGTGTGTACTTGCACTGTTCAATCTCTGCACTTAGTTGAATAGTGTAAACATGTTCTTGTAAGGTTTTCTTTCAATCAAAAAGTATTAAAAACCTTTTCCCTTGCATTTAAATGTAACTTCTTTCCCTAGGTGAATTAAAAAAAATAAACATTTAATTTTATTCAGCATGACCATGAAACACCCCAAGAAATATTTCATAGATTATAAATAGCAAGTACCTAATGTACAAATTAAGATTTTTTTAATACACAGAGCTTCCCTTTCTAATTTGAAGAGCAGTTCTACCACACATTTGTTATGTTTTGTGTCACACTGAAAGGTACAAATTAAAACACTAAACAAACCAAATAACAATCTCAAGGAGAATAGTACTTTATATCAGCTTATCTATCAAAGATAACATGTCTAACCAAATGATTGGATCAAAGCAAGTAATTTCATAGACCTTGCTCATCCTAAACTATGGAAAGAAATAATAATTTGTTTCTACATATCCAATAGTATTGACAAGCATATTCTTTGGTGAGTTCAATTGGTATTAAAGATATTAAACATGTGTAGAATAATGCTAAGAAAGCATCATTATATATCATATCTTTTGAGGAACTGCAAAGCACCATTATAATGTCATCAGATTTAACATATACACTAGTTATTTGGAATCACTCTAAATCTGTACAAATACATAACCTTATAGGATACGCTCTCAACCTAGATCTTTGGTAGCCAAAAGCTTCTAATGTAGATCATAGACCATCAAAGGATCCTAGTACAAAATCCAACTGGTAGCTACAGTAACAATGGAGTCTCTATTGATTGAAATGGATAGACCTATGTGAGCAATAGGACATTGGTCAATACCATGTTGGTTTTCCATAGACCAGCTATGTTAGTTTTTCCATGAACTAGTTGTTGGGTCCCAAAACTGCTGCTCCACTTCTAGAACTAGATCTCACTCACAAGGTCAGGGTTGTCGTCATGCAAGTGAAGTCAACTCATCAAAAAATCATGGAGGGTTCAAGGTCAACTCTACAAAAGTGGGGTTATCTCTCCTACACTTTGAGCTCAGCTTAGGCTCAAGAGGGTAATCCTAGAGGTATACCTGAATAAATATTAAATCAAACAAAATGGACAACCAAAACAACCACAACCAAACCCAATTGCATTCTTGATCTCAAAAACTGTCACTAGACCCAAAAAAACTAATTGTAATAACCTCTATATCACTGTAAAACTTGTGCAAGCATGTTTCACATGTGATAAACTCATTTGAGGCTCAATGAAGATACTTTCCTTGGCTATACTAACAATCACCCAAATAAACTAATTGTAATAACCTCTATATCACTGTAAAACTTGTGCAAGTATGTTTCACATGTGATAAACTCATTTGAGGCTCAATGAAGATACTTTCCTTGGCTATACTAACAATCATAAATGCAAAAAACTACTCCTACTCCTACTCCTACACTACTGATTTATGTTTTGTTTGATGGTGTGAGATTGGTGCATGGTCCCAAGTCGGTGCCTATTTATTGGGTACAGAGTCACAGATACCAAGTTGAACAACAAATTGGAAAGACAAAGACAACAGCTATGCATTTATATGCACTAGAATAATAGCATCAATGTACAGAACATACTTAATCATCCATAAACACACTGTATAAATCCATTTGAAACATGCAAAATTCCATTACAAAGCTTGTAATATTTAGAATGTTGTTACATTCACCAATTTCATGTTACAATCATACCTGAAAGTGTGGTAAGAGAAACTCTAACCAAGCAGAGTCTCCCTAAGATCTACAAGTGTCCATGGAGACATTCATATACACATAAAACATAAAACATTCATGTATGTCCTTGAAGAATACAAAATCCCACTCAAAATTATTTGGATAGGCAAAGTTTGTGCCCTAGAAAGTCTCGGTGGCCACACAGGCGTCTACAAACCACATGACAACCAACCTTCTCTAGAAATGACCACAATCTTCTTTATAGCAACAGCAGGGCGTCAAGCCCTAATCTGCAACATTGTAGCACCAACATGATCCACGGCTCAAATGCACTCCAGCCCAAAATAGGCACCTCAAATTGAACAAAATCAGTGGCAATAACTTCTAGAAGGTGGGTCACCCTCTGCAATCATGGTAGGTTGATGGGATCAAATGTCGCCATTAAGGGGAGTAGATGCACAACACCATTTCATTTGGCACCAGACCTATCTGAACTTGCTTTTCCTCCTTATCGTGAGCATTTCATTTGGCACCAGACCTATTTGAAATTGATTTTCCTCCTTACCGTGAGCTTCCTTTTGCTAAATGTCAGGCCTCCATGATGCGCAAACCATGAGTGGATCCTGAACCACCTTAAAACTCTGTCACTCAAACCATATTTTTGTCCTTGGAGCTTCTAGTCTAGATTTTATACCATGATAAGGTTTTATATGACCTTCATCAAATCATTCAAGAATGTAGACATTGAGCATAAAATTCTTACTAACAATTAAAACAAGATTTTTCAACTGGGGACACCATTTTGTTAGTTTTTATGATCAGATTTAATGCACAGAAATTAATTTCAAAATCAGACACAAAGACACAGCAAATACCTTGGGAAAACCCTCTTGAGGGGAAAAACCAAGCAACAAATATCTCTCTATTATATATCAATAATGGCAACAAGTCTCATTACAATGAGGCCAATCTCAAAGCCGATATGCAGCACCTTCACAAGATGCAATGATAACAAGTAATCAGCACTTCCTTGTAACTCAGATCTGCCCTTAAGAAATTCGCTATCTGCTCTTGATAATTCGCAATCTGCACTTGATTGATCTGCCCTTGAAGAATTCGCACTTGGAAGAGAAGAAATGCTCGAACTTAATTGATGCCCAAATGGAGTGGAATGATCTTGTATTTATACAACTAGAAGGAGAGAGGTCGCACCTTTTCATGCAAGGTCGGCCATCATAAAAATATAATTTCAATTTAATAAATAGAATTTACAAGGAAGGTCGGCCAAGAAGATAATTACAAAGTTGCAATGTGAAGCATCTCTTTACATTGAATAATCACATATAAATAAGGAAGTATGAAGCCCGAAGCTGCAATTACATCAACACTCCCTCTCAGCTAGGGAGGAATACTTCCTGTTGCACAAGACGCATCACCTCCTCGTGATGTCAACCACAATGGCTACAACCATATGTGGAAAGGAAACAATATCACCTCATCGTGATATTAGATATCACCTCAACATGATATCAACCATGTATGGTATGTACAAGTGTTCATCACTTGCGTGATGTTGTCACCTCAACATGACTTTCACCATGGGTCTCCCAGAGGGTGAAACACAAGTACAAGAAAATCATCACGGACTCTCATGTGATGTTGTCATGGAGTCACACACATGACATCCACCATGGCTCTCCCAGAGGGTGGAACAAGGGCTTTCACCTCAAGCTTCTCTTGCAGAGAAGAATGCATTAACAAGGGATTTCACCTCGAACTTCTCTCATAGAGAAGAACTCATTAAAGAGGATCACTGATACTGAGAATCCTTCTCAGTTAACGTTGTATTCTCCACCATACCAAGCTTATCTCGAAAGTACACAAACTTATCCCTAAGAGAGGCTTGGTGAGAATGTCTGTCGTCTGCTCATCAGTGTTGATATGCCTCAACTGTATAGCTTTCCTCAATACCATATCTCTGATATAATGGTATTTGATCTCAACATGCTTGGTTCTGTCATGAAACACAGGATTGACAGAAAGCTTCACACAGCTTTGGTTATCACAATGAATGATAGTAGGCTCCATTGATTGTCCAAACTATCCTGCAAGGAACTTATGAAGCCACACTGCTTTTCGAGCTGCCACACAAGCTGCAATATACTCTGCCTCCACTGTACTCAATGCTACAGATGACTGCTTCCTGCTGCACCAATATATCATAGCTGATCCCAAATTGAAGCAACATCCAGAGGTGCTCTTCCGATCAGTGACACTCCCTACCCAATCAGAATTAGTATAACCATGCAGCTCCAAGTCCATACCTGAGGAATATCTCAACCCATATCCAACTATGCCACGCAAGTATCTTAGGATATGTTTCGCTGCAACAAGATGTACCTGCCTTGGTTCAAACATGAACTTGACAAAATGCACTTACTACAATCTGGTCTAGTATAGATACATTAACGATCCAATCAACTGATTGTACATAGTAGGATCTACCAGATCTGAACTAGCTGCAACCTCCTTAAGCTTCTAAAAAATTGGTTTCCATAAACCAACATAAAGAACCAAGATCAACTAGATTACCATCTTCCTCAAGTTCAGTAGGCTCCCTCTGAATCTTCAAGCACTTGCATCAACCTTTTGACCTCTTTGTCCAAGATTGCCTGCAACACTTGCCTTAGATAAATGTTTTCCAATGCACACCTCTGGTACTGTAGAGAGTTCAGGATAGTCCTCCTCGACCTCATCCCAGATCACACTATTCTGAATAGGTTTGCGGAGCTACCAATGTCAAATCCAGATGACAATCTTGAGCAATTTTGATCTCATCAGCTAAAGGGATCCTCTAAGGGTTTAGCACCTAGCCTTGAAATACAGTAATCTTCACTTCTTCTCAACGAGTTCCAAAACTCCCTCTTGATCCCTGCTTTAGAGATTGCAAAGAAGACTTCTGGAAGTGAGCTCCCTCTAGCCACCAACTCAATTCCATGGCTACAAGTTGTGACTTCACGCTTGATCATTTCTTTGGTCGGCATGACTTCCTAACAAGATGCCTCAAGCTTTTCATCACTAAGCAATCTCTCATCACCTTCTTACTTCTCGATCCATCCTGGAAGCGATATAGAGAGAGATTACAAACAGTTTATAACTATCCAAAGAAATATCAAGGCTAGAATCATACAAGGTTTACTATGACAAGTTATAGCATGAACACATAAGAGTGTTAAGAACAATATTAAAACATGAATAAAGAAATCAACCTACAAGTGAAACATGTAGCAAATATCAAAAGATCAGAATGAAGGGATAAAGAACTTATCTTTATTGAATTCTAAAATAACTCTTCTTCCATCTTTTACTCCTCTCGAGAGTGCTAAACTCAGCACAACAAAAGATAATCTGCACAACTACAGATTTCTTGAATGCATTATGCAGTTAGCAATTAGAACCAACTCTCTCCAAGAGTTCAAGGCTTTATCACAGTTCATGCATTAGAGAATGATATTGATATGACCAGCTAATCACCATCGAAATTGTAATTCTCCTCTTATTTCAGAGTCACTTAGAAATCTTCACAACCAGCATAAAATAACTTGCAATAAATCAAATCTTCAAAGCATCTTAGGCTAGAGAACACAATTTGAGAGAAACCACTATTTCTCTTTACTAATTACAAGATCCAACTAAATGATATAACTCAGCAAACAAAGAATACTTATCTCTTTAAATGTTCTAATGGATGCAAATACTGGACACAGTAAGATACGCTGCTCTTGCACACAGATCAGCACACAACCTTCACAGCTTGAACACAGGCCCATGACTTAGAATAGAAATTCCCTAGAATCCTTCTTAGGGGAGATCTCATCCACATGTGCAAATGAAGCATGTTGATTAGGCCTGGTTGGGCAATCCTTTGCATAGTGACCAAACTTGTCACAACGAAAACATTGGACTTTAGAGAGGTCCCACTTCTTCTTGAAATATCCTTTAGTGACCAAAATGTGGGAGGACCATCAGCTCCTTTATCTCTATTCCTCTTGAAATATCCTTTATTTCCATCTTTCCCTTTCTTCTTCGAGGATTGAGCGGAAAGAACATGAATGTCTTCATTTGTAGAGCTTCGACCAATACCTCTTGCAGCCAACCTAGACTCCTCTTAAATACAGTCCGCCCTCAAACGATCAAACTTGGAAAGTTTTGATCTCATGCTGATTCCTTGAATGTAAGACTCTCAAGATGAAGGAAGACCATTAAGAGCCAACATGGTCAAATCCTTGACATCAACAAAATGACCAATAGAAGAGAGTTGATCTCTCAATTCGGAAATCTTCATGAAGTAAGCTGACAGATTCTCCTTCCGCCATCTTAACATGATGAAGTTGTTGCTTTAATGCAAGTGCCCGACTTGTGTTGTTGATTTCATACATCTCCTCCAAAGTTTTAAACATCTCTCTTGTCGTCTTCAACTTGGAGACAATAGGAACGATATGATCCTTCACGGAATCAACTAACATCTTCTTTGCCTTGATATCTTTCTTCTTCCACTGTACCTTCTCTTCCTCATTAGTAGGTTCCGGGACTTTGCTCTCCACAAACTCAACCAATTCACTTTCTTCCAAGGTGAGCATAATTCTGAATCTCCAAAATGTGAAATTAGATGCTCCCTCAAGTCTATCCTCAAGCTTAAGACCGATCACCATCTTGACAAAGAGATAGAAGTAAACAACGATGAGAAAGAGAGTAAAGAGTATCGCTGTAATAATAATCTGATCAAGATCTTCTTCAAACCCACTCTAATACCATGTTAGTTTTTATGATCAGATTTAATGCACAGAAATTAATTTCAAAATCAGACACAAAGACACAGCAAATACCCTAGGAAAACCCTCCTCTTGAGGGGAAAAACCCAGCAACAAATATCTCTCTATTATATATCAATAATGGCAACAAATCTCATTACAATGAGGCCAATCTCAAGGCCAATATGCAGCACCTTCACAAGATGCAATGATAACAAGTAATCAGCACTTCCTTGTAACTCAGATCTGCCCTTAAGAAATTTGCTATCTGCTCTTGATAATTCGCAATCTGCACTTGATTGATCTGCCCTTGAAGAATTCGCACTTGGAAGAGAAGAAATGCTCGAACTTAATTGATGCCCAAATGGAGAAGAAATGCTCGAACTTATTTATACAACTTGAAGGAGAGAGGTCGCACCTTTTCATGCAAGGTCGGCCATCATAAAAATATAATTTCAATTTAATAAATACAATTTACAAGGAAGGTCGGCCAAGAAGATAATTACAAAGTTGCCATATGAAGCGTCTCTTTACATTGAATAATCACATATAAATAAGGAAGTATGAAGCCCAAAGCTGCAATTACATCAACAAATTTGACGGAAGAAATTTTTGAAAACCACATTATATTGGAAGTTGGCAAAGCAATTATAATGATCTCACAATATGCAACCAACTGGTGAGAGCCATGTAGCATAAGAAAGAACATGTGAAAGAAGATAGATAGAAGCCTGTGAAGCACTAGAAGAAATATTCTCAGTACTAAACTATTAAACTCTAGAATCAAAAGTGTAAGAGAACTCCCTCATACTAGGTACCAACTTCCCATGTATGTATAAAGGTTAAAAATTCAAGGGGAACATGCTAAGTTTACAAAATGGTTACACTTAATGTAATTATGGGCAATGTATAGGTGAAAATAGTGTGACACCTACAATATTCCATTTTTAACAAAAATTACTAATGCTAATAATCCTAAATACTAACTTAAAGGACATTTATTTACCCAAATAAAAGCTAATCTCCAAGACACAACAACTCAGTCACTATAATGCCAACAAAATAATCACTACAAAATAGTTATATTAATAAAGTAAAGGGGCATTGTCCCTAAACATGTGGAAGTCCTCACCATAGTTTTAAAACTCATTTGGCAAAAACTGCATAGCCCAAAATTGACTTAGACTTGGTACTCAAAAAATAAAAAATATTAGATAAATTCATAAAATATATTAAAATAACAAAAAAAATATATAAATGAATTTCGAGAATGCATAGCCAAGAAAACTATTAAAATGTTCAAATCCACAGCAAGGAAAAATGAAATTAGAATGAAAATTGGAAAAAGAAGAAAAAAAGTCTTGCTAGCTAGTCAATTTTCTAGCAAGTAAATGGCAAAACTCAAGGAGTACTTCCTAGAAACTTGTCTGCCAAGTTTTTGGCGAGTAACTCACTGAGGATATTTGACTCGTAATTTGGGTGAATTGCTACCCATGTTGTCATATAATGGTTTGTTAGCCATAAGACACTCTATATGCAAAATGGTAGGTGGTAAAACTTCTTTTGTAGACACTTAATAGCTTTAGTTTTGGAAATATGCATTGGATTATTTTGACCAAGTTTTAATTTGTGATAAATTATTGAAATTATTCTTTTCTATAAAGTCCTTTCACCCATGATATTCTAGTCACAATTTAGTTTATATCAAGATTCAATCATATGTTAGATTTGGGTTTTGATTACTCACAAGTTAAAAATGATTAAGGTGAAAAATATGGTAAGGAGTTAAGATTTGCAAAAATTGGTGAAAACATGCAAAAACCTAAGATTTTGCTACAACATAGGAAAAAAAATGATAAGACTCCACTAACATGAAAAAATGTAATGCATTGAAAACCATAGTTCCGTAGAGTCTCAAAACAAGGGAATAGGGGGATAAGGGGTGGGTTTTGTGGACGGGGGCACAAAAGACCTTGATTTGGGGATGGCAATGGTGTTGTAGTTGGCATGGCTCTAGGGGTTGAACCCCAAACAACGTCAAGGGGTAGCAACCCTCACAAGGGTCTAGGGGCAAAACCCCTCATGGGGTGCCGAGGCAACATTGGTACAAGGAAACCCAAATTAAGGCCCTCAAGACCACACAAACTTTCATGGAACATGCCATTTTCATTATTTTATCACCAAGTTTTCTCCAAGACCAAGTCCTTACTATGTCTAAACAAATCTTCATTCTTTAGAGAGCTAACATTGAAGCTAAAGAATATGACTGGTATAAATGATGAGGGCTCCACAAATTTTTAGCATTTGCGCTGTGTATGGGGCCCATTACACTAGTAGGATAAGGGTTAGTAGTCCAAATTTCAAAAAATGCTTGATTTCCTTTTAAGAAAACACTTTTTAAGCTATTTGACATGGGGATGATTGGGTATTTTTGGTGCATTCAAGGGACACCAACAAGTCCCTTGAGGATTTCAACATTTCCCTGAAGTCCCCAAATCAAGGAGGTGCCCCAAAAATATCCCCTCTCTAAAGTCTACTAGTGGTGGTCGCAGCATGGTGAAGGGGCATTTCCCAAGAGAAACTATGCCAAGAATGACAAGAATTGCAGAAAGGGGGCATACAGATCCTCATGGAACAATATTAGAATTAAATTCTTGAAAAAAAAATCAAAAATTCATGTTCTTGTTGAGCACAAACTCTACTCTTAACTTGCAATCTCCCCAATTATAGTCTTGTGGCTATGCTTCAACCTTTATGTGTTGCATGTAGCATCATGAAGATAAGTCTAGTCTATGGTGTCTGTGACCAATGGATCTTTATATCTGTTATTGGAGAAATTTTAATAGGGAAAAGAAAAAGTACCAATGGACTAGTTAGGAAGGTAGCTTGCAATTTAATAATCTCAATCCTTGTGCTTCTAAATTCATGAGGAATTATTTGGCTTCTTTTACCAACTCTTGAGGTGATGAATTCCTACAATCAATCCTTGCTTGATAGGTTGATACCAATTAATATGAGCCTAATTTTTAATAGGATTTCTTGGATTTTTCATATAGTTTCCTTAACCAGATGACCTTGTTTGTAGTTACTGTTGTCGCTTGGAATTGCACCCTTGCTGAGCCTATTGTTCGGCAATTCCAGGAAAACATGGGACTGATTTCAAGGTGTGTGACCCTTGCGAATGAGATCAAACCTCCAGAGAAGGTCAGCTTCCTCTCTAATCTAGATCCAGAAATGCTGATCCAACTCAACACTAAACAACCCTAAGCTAGTCCTATTCTATCAACTTGCATGAGGAAAATGAGAGAGAAGAAAATTAAAGGGATGGTGATGCACCAGGATCAGAATATGTTTCTTCCTGCTTACTACAGAACAGAGAAGCAATGAAAATGTCAAGAAAATTCACAGAGTCTTCTATTCTACTAGCCCTTATGAGTTTATGTGAAGGTTAGAGTTTGAAAGATACTAAGAGAGAAGAACCATTCCACAGTTAGCCCTACAAATAGGTCTTAACACAACATACAAACACACAAAAACAAAGAACGTACATTCAAATATGAAGGCGAGATGTTTTGCACAACAAAACAAAATTGAAGAGAGGTAAATTAGGTAATAGATGACAAAATTTTCATTAATCAGAGGCTTGAAGCCTTGAAGCTTCTTACAGTAGCAAAGCTACAAAAATTGCATTAGTCTCTATAGAGAACTAAAGGAAGAACCCCTACAAAATGATGCTTAACAACCTTTTATTCCTCTACTAAGCATTGGAAAAGGTAGGGCACGTGGCAGAGAAGAAACCCTAGCCACAACCCTCTGCAGAAATCTAACAAATCTGCACAAAAATCCCTGATTTGCAGCTTGAAAATCCCTCAAAATGCCCCTGCCATGCCAGCATTGATGAATCATGGGTTGTGCAAAGAAACTTCCATGAAATTTGCTGAAAACGCAGCCCAGGGGTGGTCACCTGACAGAAAAGAGTTCTGAGAAACAATAAATGCAGCATGATGCCACTTCCCTTTGGATTTGTGCAAATCCAATTCACAAGGTCATTCGAGCGATAGCGCATCAAATTTGGTAGTTGGCGACCATTGAAATGCATTAATGGAAAAAAGTTGACCATTCTGGTGCTTTTGGAAATGGCATCAACCCATGCGAGAACATTATCAACAATCGAACTTTATCTTGATTGGGTTCACTTAGAAATGTCTGCAACAATCCCTCTATAACATTTTGGCTTTGGCGGAACCCAAACCTCCAACTGAACCATGCCAAAGAAACACTTCCATTTGCACCTTACAAAGACCTCGACACCATCAGGCAATGGTGAAACTTTCTTCGGCATCAAAACATGCAAGAAGTTGACCTCCATCTGCTTGCAAAATCTATATTTAGTCAATTTCGGGTTCCAACAGGTTTTTGCAGAAAGTTGACCTGCATCTGCATCAACAGAAAAACCATCAGTAACTGCACCTTTGGATCTAGACAGTTCACTTGAAACCACCTGCAAATGCGAAGAATTGATTGCCATCGAACACTACAAAACTTCCAAGGGGAAAAGGATATGTCTGGATGGCCAAGAAAATTCCTCCTTAGGCTTTTGAACTGGGCATAAGGAGAAATTGAGGAATTTCGAGGAAATGCAGACATTGTGGGATTTCTAAGGGCAAGCGGACATATCCACATGATTGTGAAAGTTCCGTATAGGAATTGGATTGCGGGGATTTGAGGGGTCAATGAGGAACCGCAAGGATTCGAATGAAGTCCAAATCCCTCCAATGTCCGAATAGGGCTGAAAACTCTGCAATTGCATAACTTGTTCAATTTTTGCCCAAATTTTTTTCAAATCTGAAACATGGACACCCAATTGGCTCCTTAACAAAGTGGAAATCTCAGAAGACCCAAACACTTAGCCAATTTTGAGATATTTCACATTTGGGTATCTGACTAAGGTGAAGGGAAGGGAAAATAAGAACTAGAAGCATAACATCATGCAATATAATCCAGATAAGATCTCTCAGATCAGTTATAATTGATGGGCCATAAGGAGGGCATGAAATGTCAACAGTTACCCACTTTACTTTTTGAAGTAATCACTTCTAGTCAATTTTTCATTCATGTAATAGACAAATCATAACTGAAAAGTTTGAAAAGGTACAACGCTTTCCATTTTGGTGAAAACCATAATCATAACACAAAAAAACTTCCAAACTCAAGAGCCATCTGTTTTCTCCTTGACTAAAGATTGTTTGGGGCTATCTGTCATCTATTTTGAATATATGCTCAAAATCCTATCTAAATGCAAGAGATCCTATACATGCCACTTAACCAAGTATACTTACTATGAACAAAGTTTGTTATTAATGTATGGAGCATTTAAATACTGATCCCTAAAGTCTCCCATAACTAATTAAGACATACCAAACCAATTCACGAATCATGGGCACAATAACCCCAAACAAAAAGAAAATATAACATGTAAATAGGATTCAACTTCATAAGCATTACCAGAAATAGCAGCACTATGGTTTGCTCCTATGGATCGTCCTTGTCTCCATCCCATCTTAACTAGTAATTTAACACCTGAATATATTCATATTCCACATTTTAGCTAGGAAAACAGAAACAACCACAAAGAAACAAGCAAATCGGTTTTACATGCAGTAGATGCCCTGAAAACAAACCAATAGATTCTGCAGCGGGAATAATTAATTCATCTGGAACAGGACCAGGGATAGCAGAGGGCCTGAAAATCAAATACACCTCAATAAGAAAAATTAAAAAAAATATATTGTAGGACATTTACAAGGTAAATATATTCTAAGTTAATATAAAGATTCCATTACAGTGACTGAAAGAGGAGAATTGGCATAAAATATATGATAAGTTATTATTTCAGGTCATTGGTTTAATCCTTTCCCTGATGATAGGTCCACTAGAAAGAGCAACATCAAAACCAAAACAAAATATGCAGTTGATCCCAGAAGAACACTTAAATTTAGTACACTGCAGACAAAACAATCTTAATTCCTCAAATCAAAATTCAAGGAACTCTTAATTTCAAAATTTCTCAAATCTTAATTGTTTTTGAATGCTCAATGAACTACTTTGGGCCATAAGATATAATTCCATCAGAGAATTTTATCATTTAATCATGTCCTTCCTTTCTAGAACGAAAGTTCATTAGATAAAGGACAAAAACTAGAAATATTGACACATGTGATAGTTTGTCACAAACATTTGAACATCTTCACTTGAATGCATTACCTTTAGCCCACTCTATCTCTATGTCAATCTCTTGCATCACCAAGTTGAGAGAGTGAATGGTACATGGTGTTTAAAAAGTGTAACCTATGTCCGTACAAAGTGTGTTTATTTTGTAAATAAGGTGGCGCACACCTCCTCATACCAAAAACATGTGTAACCTAGGGTGTTGACTAATTATCATCACTGTTTCTTGCCAATATGGTGATCTCACTAGGTTGAAAGGAAACCCATTAGCTTAAATACAACATGCAACATGCTCATTTACTATGCCCCTCACCTAATTCTGAACTGCCTTATCTAGTGGGTTTATTTTACAGAAAACAAAGGATTCTGTCTTCTTGGGAAGAATATGTCATAATGAATGGATGTGGGGCAGCCACTATTGCAAAGGTAAAGGATGGGCATGCAGGTGGTTTGTGAAATCTTTTCTTGGATGAAGGATGGGATTTAGATCTCAATCTCTCGGTCACATATTTGCTTCTTCTTGCTCTCATATATGTGAGAATTTATTCCTTGCACAATCCCTTTTTATTTGGCTCTGGACAAACTCTAATCCCTTGGTCAGCCATAGCACACAAGTGAGCTTTCACCAGACCATATGAACTCTTGTACTCATTATTGCCATGACTACACCACCACAAATAACCCCCACCTCCTAAAGTTGCAAAATTATCCTTATGTGTCTCCGAAGAGGGCATCCTTGGTCAAGTTTGAAATATCTCTCCATTCCTAGGCCCACTGAACTTGAACTAGCAGTACCCATCATGAAGTTGTTACAATAAGAATACCTGTTACCTACATGTTTTTTTTTAAAATGATGAAAATCAGAAAAAGGCTAAAATGGAATCCTTGGCTACATTAAAATAGAAAAAAAAAAATTTAAAAGAATAAACTACAATATAAACCTATGATGCATTAAAAACAACAAATAAAATAAAACAATAAATCATTTTAAAGAACATAGGATGCTTGGAAATTTCAAATAATTTTTTAAAAAATTTAAATAAACTTACCTTCAAACAGGAAATCTCCTTGATGCAAACTATTTGATCTCCTAACACTTGTGAAATGCTCTTTCATACCTTTGCAATCCTTTACCCTCAAAAAACCAGCTGCCTTTGCTCTTGAAAAAAATGGGTTTGGGCCAGTTATAATAAAAGATAGATAGTGTTTTTATGTTTTCTTTCATGTTTAACTTTTAGGGTATGCATTTATTTTTTAGATATTTTAATTTTTGTTTTGGGAATTTTTTTGATTAAAAAGTGGTTTTTATTATTTTTAAATTAGTTGTCTGCAGCTTTTTGGCTGTGCAGACCTCTAGGTATGCCCAAGTTTGCCCAAGGTACTGCCCGAGACATACCTGGAGCAGACCCAAGATGCACCTGGCCCATGACCTGTTTGGTACAAATGCAGAAACCTGCTAGGGAATACTTCAGGAAGCCTGTCTGTATAATACACAGGTACTTAAATATATCACCTAGAGATGTGGACAAAGAAAGCTTTGCTTTTGAGAAGTACAAGAACCCTTAAAGATTTGAATGTCCATTCAGTCAAATTATGTAGTCTTTTCAAGCCTGTGATTTAACCTAAACCAACATTAAATGTGAATTTCACTCTACCCTAAATAGTTGCCAACCTTGCATGTCTGCTGCTGGGCCGGATCCAGGTTCAGTTCGCACTGGATCTAGATCCCGGTCCAGTTCTTCTGTGGGTTCCTGCAGGGTTCCTTATAAGGGGGCCCGATTTGCTTGGGGCGAACTCAGGTGAACCCAAGACAAACTTGGATGCACCCAAATGCACAACGATGGGTTTTTCAAAAAAAAAATTGCTTTTTTTTAATTGTTTTTGTTTTGACTTTGACCTATGCCCTCCTCAACCCTAAAAGTGACCTCTAAAACAAATAAAACACCAAAACTTCATTTTTGTTCATTTCTTTTGCAAACAGCAACTTTCATTCCAAGAGGCTGAGCATTCATTTTTGCTTGTTGGATCAACAAAGGAGATGAAGATTGACCTTTGAAGCTTCTACAACGATTGCATTGTCATTCCTACACATTTATAAGTGTCCATTGGCTGCCAAGAAGATTATAGGAGGATATTTTTGCAAAGAGGTAAGTATTTTTCAAAAAAAATTCTTCCATTTTTGTTTTACAAAAATGAAACAAATTATTTGCCTCGTTTATCTATGTTTTTTCCATTCTTTTATGAATGTATTCAAAAGAGTTAGGTTTTATATATCTATCTTTTGTGTTCAATTTTTCGTTTTTGTTTTGAATGTGTTGTTTACAAAATTTCTTGGCATAGGAATCACAATGGAAACTAGTTCTGCCTCCACAACTCAACCTAAATTCAGAACAAATTTGAATTCTCCTCTATGGAAATATGTTCAAATGATATAACTGGTTCCAGGTGGTGGGGGATACATTTGGAAATGCAATGGATGTGATGTTCAATATTCTAGTTCATATTTTTGCGTTAAAGCACATTAGTGTGGAATACCTAGAAAAGACATCAAAGCTTGCCCTGGAAAGAACACTATACCTGTGCCATCAAAGATAGTGATAGGATATATTATGGAGCAAAAACAAGTAGATGAACGAGAATCCCGTAGATCAAGTCACCCTTCAAAAAAAATCAAAGGGAATGCTGCCCCCATATAATCCCAATATCGTGGTAGAAAACCGCCCATTTTTGGCCACTCCTCATCTTCAAAGTGAACAACCCACTACAAAAAAATGATCAAAGGGACCTTTGGAAACTGCATTTCAAAATGAGAGTCAAGACATTGCCGACCAACACGTAGCAAGATGTATTTATGCAAATGGGTTGGCTCTCAATGTTGTTCGCTCACCATATTGGCAAGAGATGTTGAAAAATGTTATTGAAGCTCCAAAAGGGTACAAGGGCCCAAGTTATGAAGTGTGTGGCACCTTATTGGAAAAAGAGGTCAAGATAGTTGAAGATTCGTTGAAGCCCATAGGGGATTCATGGATTGACATAGGTGTGTCCATTGTTTCAAATGGTTGGAAAGATTCAAAAAATCGGCCCTTGATCAATGTCATAACGGTGTCCCCTAAAGGGACAATGTTTTTGAGAGCCATGGATTGTGAGGGGCAAATAAAAGATGGACAATTTATTGCTGATATTCTCATTGCAGCTATTGAGGAAATGGAACCCTGCAATGTTGTTCAAGTCATAACAGACAACACCAAGAATTGTAGAGTTGTTTGGTTGTTGGTTGAAGAACAGTATTCACATATCTTTTGGACACCTTGTGCTGACCACTCAATCTTATGCTACAAAAGATTGAGAATAAAATTGATTGGATCAAAGAGTTGTATGCGAAGCCTGGGGACATCCAAATGTTCATCACCAGCCACCACATGTCTCAAGGAATTTTTAGATCATTTTCAAAATTGGAGCTATTGAAGGTAAGTGAAGTAGTATAAAATTTTACATTTTCATAATTCGATTTTGTATTCTAATTCTTTTTTAAAGCTTGTGTTTAAATTTTAATTATTTTTTTTAATTTGTAATAGGTTGCAGAGACCCGTTTTGCCTCTAACACAGTCGTCTTGAGATAACTTGCGAAAGTTAGAGAGGAGCTTTTTAGCATGGTGATTAGCCAAAATTGGTCTATATGGAGGAAAAGCAATACTAAAAAGGCAACAAAAATTAAGCAGATGATATTAGATGACTCATGGTGGTATCCTGTGGAGTATCTCCTTAGTTTCACCAAGCCCATTTTGAGAATGATTTGCTATACTGACATGGTCACGTCATGCGTCGGAGAGATATGATGGCAATGACTCAACGATTGAGAAGATGAAGTGCACCATAAATGCGAAAGAGCAAGAACCTAAAGCGAATTTCTTCAAACAAGTGCATGCAATTGTTGAAGAAAGATGGAACAAAATGACCACTCCATTACATCTTCTTGCCTTTGCATTGTCTCCAAAATACTATAGTAGTTAGATTCTTTTTGTGCCAGAAGGCTTCCCCCATATAGAGATTTTGAAGTGGCTGAAGGGTACAAGGCAACATTTGTTAGACTCTTCTCTTAAACTGAATTGCAAGATATAGTCACGAGTGAGTTCATTGATTTTGTGCACTCAAATGGTCAAAGTATTAAAGCTCTTCGTGATAGGATCTTAAAGGATGCTCATAGTTGGTGATACTTCCATGGCCAATACTTCCAACATCCGCAGCCCCTTGCAATCAAAATTTATCACAAGTTTAATAAATTTTCATTTTTTAGTTTTAAAGTTTCATTTATAGTTTTTTTTTTAAATTCTATTTTTATAATGTATAACTTTAATTGTTTACTTTGTCTTCATAGGTTGCTAGTTCGTCTACATCTGAGAGGAAATGGAGCACATATTCCTTCATCCAGTCAGTAAAGTGCAATAAATTGCAGTCAAAAAAAGCAGAGAACTTAGTATATGTGCATTCCAACTTGCACCTCCTTTCACACAAACAACATGACTGCAAGGATGGGAAGACAAAGTTGTGGGATATAGAACTAGAGCACACTAACTTGGATGCTTCCACTTCCCACCATATTGCATTTGAAGAGTCTGAAAACCACCATGAGCACACTACTAGTGCAAGTTACAGTGGCACTAGCACTGTTGTGGTTCATCTAATGTCAATGATGACGATGGTATTGATGATTAGAAAATCCATTTGATGATTAAAAGTGTTGAACTTGATATTATTATTTTAATATTGAACTTGAAGTTTGTGATGGAGCTTTTAAAATCTTGCAAGATTCTGAGAAAATCATACTTGGATCATGATTTTCTATGCTTTGTAACCTAGGTTGGGCCATTTGTTTTGGCTGCAAGCGTTAACTTCATGAACATCATTGTCCAAAACCCTCCATCGTTATAATTTCACGGTGACTTGCCCCTACCTGTTGCCAGTTATATAATTCATAACCTGAGCCCTTGAACACATCGAGTTACCGACCCCTTCAATTAGGACAAGCGGTCACCATGCATTTCATCCTGCACCAAATTTTTCCTAAGTTGGGCGAATGATGTTTAAAACATTTTAAGTCGACACCCTTAAGGATCTTGTCATCGTTGACCTAGTTATGGCCCCCTTTTTATGACTAAAGTTAAGTGTGTGCAGGGACAGGGACCATCAGATCTAAAGATTAAATACCCGCCGCCCATCACACACCGTGTGGGTTTTAATGAAGAGTCGTCCTAAAGCATGCGAGGTCTATGAGATGTTGACACGTGTGCTTGTCGTATGGAGCCTAACCCTTGTACCGACGTGTTGATGCGTGTTTTATGACACAACAAACATTCTAGAATAAAGTGTTGAAGACGCTCTATCCCCTCTTGAAAAACTACCTCGTATGCTAAGACTGCAAGAAAGATCATACGGCAATTCCAATGTTTCGGTTAGGTGTGGATAAGCTCTGTGGTTGATGTGATTTGCCAGGGGCACAATAGGGATTTACTTCTGGTAGGTTACTCAGAAAAGCAAAGACAAGAATACAATATCATTTTGGAATTTTCCGACTTTTAAAAAAAATGAAAAAAGAGTAAGGGTTTAGGAGTCCTATGCTATTCATATGAAATCAAGAGACGGCGAGGATTGAGTGAAACTAAATAACAATACTTTGTTTCACCACGCTAAACGACAACTACACAAAGCAAGTGCAATCTTCTGGGATTTGTGCTTAAAATTTCTTTACCACGAACAATACCATCAATGGAACAACATTATTTGAAGTAAACGTTGAAGCATCCACAATAAAGCTCAATCTAACTTTACACATTGAATGAAAAGCATCCACTCAAAGAAAGTATGAGCTAAGTTTCACTAATCTTTGCTATCAATCTATCATTCCCTTAACATACATTCAAAAGAAATTCTTATTCAATGAGGAAGAGAAGTATATAACCATGCAACCATTTGACAATGAAAGAATTCAAAGCATCTCATGCATCATGAACTTTATTATCAAAATAGTCTTTTTGCAACAATTTCATAAACTCCTCTCTCTTATTATCTATGCTCTATTTCTTTCTACGTCTTCTCCTTCTATTCTTCTATATCCTCTATCTATGCAAATGAGAGAATAAGAGTGGGTTTATATAGAGTTCCCGGAGTACAATGAACATCCAAGATTAATCTAGAATCAATGGCAGAGATTGAAAATAAACAACCCTAATTAGGGTTTCCTAAAACACAATCAGTAATCAATGAGATAACAAGCAGTGAACTGGAGGGAAGAGCTATTCTTGAGGAGGTGCATCCTTATCCTCTTTGTCGCAGTTTACTGGATGAATTTAGAAACTATCATGTCAACCTCCTCGATCGTGACAGGTGGCAATGCATTGACCCCGAATTCTAGCAGATCTAGATCATCCAAGCATTCAGCAAAAGCGTCTTCCCATTCTGATTCTTGTTGCTGGAAATTGCAAAAGATGAATAGGAAGCCAGCTACCTTAGTCAAATTTTGCTTGCGGACAGGCCCAGTAGTGAAGAAGATTTCCTGAACTTTGCTCTTCAAGTTTTCAAACTGCAGGTTGTTTGCTCGTACAATGTCCTTCTCCAGCGCATCTGCAGCTACAGCTAGAATCTTCTCCCGAACTTCTTTTGTCCTTTCCTCAATTCGGAAGGTATCTGCCTTTATCTTTTCTATGATCTCACTTCGTATGATCAATGTCATGTACCAGCTGCTGAAATCATAAGCTGCACCTGATGTAATTACTTTTCCGTTGACCAGCTCTTGCTTTGACACTCCTTTAAGCACTTTGAGACATGGAATGATTTTGTCTCGAACATCCTGAGCATTATCCCATGCCTCTGCCAATGTTGCAATCCTTGAGAGCAAAGAAGAAGTTTGCCCATACGCCAATGCTAGTCTTTCAACAAATACGGCCACCTCTTGTCTGTTGCTGATTAGCCATTCTTTAGTCTCCTTGGCTATATTCTTCTCCTCTTTGAAAATCTCCTGAGAAGTATTCATTAATGGAGGAGCTGCTGAGGTAGTCTGATCGAGAGGCTTAGTTAGGTGTTGAATATACTCCTTGAGTCATTCAACCTCTCGTTTATACTCTTTTTTCTTTACTATCTCCTTCTCTAGCCATGCTTTGATAGTGGCAACAGAATTATCCAACTCTTCCATCTCCTGTCCTTTTGTGGTAGGGCCTAAATCGACAGTGGTAATGGCATACTCCTGGGGAGTAATCTCTTCCCTCGGCTTGTCAACTGTCGGTACAGCAACTTGGACTGTACGATGCCCAGCTTCATCTCTTTGAATGGTGGAGAAGGTCTTGGCAGGCTTTTTTGCACTGACTGCTTCCAATCTGGCCAGGAAATTGGCCATGTCATCTTCTTCCTCTGGAACTTTTTCAGGCTCCTTTATCTTCAATCTCTCTTTCAGCCAATCAGGAATAGTTGGTTGCGCGGTATCTTCTTCTTCCTGAATGTCCTGCATGACCTGGATTTCTCGGATCCCTCTCAAGGCCGAAATCATCCCTTCTTCAAACTCGTCATCCAAAATGTCAACTTCATTGTCTAATTCCAAAACCTCGGTGTCTGTGGGTGATGGAGGCTCATCATCTTCGGGTTGAACAGGGATAGGAGAGGGAATCCTTATATCTCCCAGAGATTCATCAATGTCAAAAATTTCATTCATATTCGCGGAGACAACAGAATGAAGAGGCTCCAGCTTATGCTGCTTCCTGGCAGGTTCTTCGTTTGCAATTTCTTTTCCTTTTGTCTCCTTCCTTTTCTTAGGATTAGAGCTCTCAATTGGCTCGTCTCCCTGTGATGCTCCAGAGTTAGAAGAGTAAGATTTTGATTGGCCAATCAAAGTGTATGTCAAAGGCATACCCTTCCGCCGTAGTTCTTTAATCTACTGGTCTGCCCACCATTGTGAATACTTGGTGACAGGCCTCATGAAGGTGTCCAAGTCAGAGATTTCCGATTCTGACCAGCGCATGGGAGGAAGAGGTTGATTTTCATCAAAACCTGACTATGTAAATTCGCCATCATCTTCAAGTTGGTCTCGCACGTGGAAGAGTTTTATCGTTCTAATCAAGTTGATAGGCAGTCTGGACCACAATCTTTTCCTAACATCAAACTCATCTGCGGCATTTGCCCAGTAATCTTCCAGGTCCACTTGGTGTTTATATTTCCTTCTGTTCACAATTCCGATGTGGTGGTAAGGATCAAAATTGGCTCGAGATCGGTATGATGTGAACGGATACCACTGCATTTCTAGTCTAGCACCTTCAGTTGCCTGTGCAGACGAACAGTATTCTTCCATGTTCCCGATAAAGAATGGGAAAGTGACGGCTGCTTTCTGCTTCGGCCTTTGGATATTTTGAAAAGTCTCCAATTGCCTAAGAACCTCCAGTAGGATCGTCCTGTGGGTGGGGTAGACGGGAAGCTTGTACGGATTCCCAGTGAATCCCTGGATTCGGACATAAGTGAATTTAGGAAACTGGATGTACCAGGATCCATATTTACTAATAAGGCCCTTTGCTTCATGTGTCAGCCTCTGATGGGTTCCCCCTTGTAGTATCCTTGTGATGAACATCAAGAATGCATCGTGCGCTCTTCTGAAATGGGACTTGGCAGATAGCTACAATTGAGGATAACATTCATACACTTTGAATTGATTTTCTCCACTTCCAACAACACCTTTGCATATCAATCCATGATATTTATAGGCTCTAGCCAATAGATAAATGACATAAGAACTCATATGGAATGACTTAGTTCTTTCAAGGTTGATTAATTGCTCATGGATGTTATCACTGATCATTCTTGACCAGTTAAACGTTCAAACTCTGGAGGTGATTTCCTTGATAAAGTACATCCATGTTTCAAAATATGCGCCTTGAGGATTGCCCATTATTCTATTCAAAAGCAAAACGATATCACCGTAGTCCTCCTTAAAATCTATCCTACGCAACCTCTTAGGCATTTTCTTAGCGGAAGCTCTTGGCTTTTCCAACCATGTTTTATTGATATGAGTTGCACATTGATCTACTTGATCTTCAAAGATTCTTTTGGCTTCCCCTTTTGTTTTATATGAAGCTCGAACATGGTCAGGTATGCCAAATACCTCTTGGATAGCTAGTTCTCCAAGGTGCGCCAAATTTTTTCCATCATGAGCTATAATATGTCTTTCCTGCGGATTGTAATGTCTTGCACATTCGACCATCAAGTTGACACACTGGGTTGTTGGAGGAAATCCGGCAGCTTGGACAATTCCATTGCGCATCATTCAGCGGGCAATCGCTGTGGGCATAAGTCCATTTAATCCATACATCCTTTTTCTGAATTCTTCAAAGTCCACATGTCCGAGGTCTGTATCTACAATGTTCTTCCACTTGGAAGTGATTTTTGTCTCTTGTTGGGCTCCCTTGCTGGCGAACTTCATTGGCGCTTTCTTTGGCGATCCTCCGGGAGTGGTCATCAACTTGTGAGAAAGAGAATACAATAAACATTCAATTATGATTTCTTTAAAATTTTCTTGTGAAAATTCTAACTTTCAGCTTGTTGAAAGTTAAATTCGATGAAAAAAGCAAGCTGCGTAATAACACTTAGTGAATTTTTTTTAAGATAAAATGAAGAAAAAGGTAAAAATAATTCATCAAACTTCGGGATTACACTCTGTGGCTAGCAATTTAATTGTAAACACTAAACTTCGAAAATCTGGTCTTTATTGCCAAAAAAGCGAGCAATCCTCTTGAAAATTTTGACCTTTAGCCTAGAATTCCAAAACTTTCTTTGTTTCTCTCTCCTCGAAATCAATTACTCAACTCTCAAAAATTTCTATCTTTTAAAAATCTCTCTCAAGAAATTTCTAACTCTCAAAAAAATCTAACTCTTGAAATGGAGAGAGAGCTAAACCACTTCTCAAATCGAAATTGTGAGTTGATAATGACTTGAGAATGCTTTATAAAGTTGAAAAATTCGATCCATTTAGCAATTCTCTCAAGTCCATCGAATGTAGACTCTTGTTCATCGAGGAAAGTTTCTAAATTTTTTAGCTCTTCATCTTTATCTTCATCGAAATTTTGAAGTTTATCTATAGAGCTCGATTTTTCTCTAAGTGTTTGAAAATAATTAAAGGTTTGTCATGTGATTTTTTTCGATTTTCTCAACCTTTAATTCTTTTATTTTTTAGATTTACCCATGCTTTACTTTAATTTGGCAATTTTCCATTGGTTTTTTCCTTTTCCCTTCACCATGGCGGATTTTCTTATGTCTTGGCCATTTTACCACTTCCCTTTGGGTGTTTAATGCCTTAGACAAATTTTGCTAGGCAAACTTTTATCTTTCTTCACCATGTTCTCTACAAGTCGAACTTCCAAGATATTTTGCCATTCATCTTCTAGGTAAGGCAGACTTGGAAGAATTCTTTCCACCTTCTCTACAAATTTTGCTAGGCAAACTTTTATCTTTCTTCACCATGTTCTCTACAAGTCGAACTTCCAAGATATTTTGCCATTCATCTTCTAGGTAAGGCAGACTTGGAAGAATTCTTTCCACCTTCTCTTTTCCAAAGTCTGACTTGGCAAAGCCTTTTCTATTCCCATACAAGGTCTAGGCGGACTTTTCATGTGTTTATTCCCCTTTCATCTTATACTTAGTTAAAATTTTCACCTTCTCTCTTACTAAGCTGGGGCGGACTTTCAAGAAGGTTTTCCAAGTGTTTTATACTTAGCCAAAAATTTAATCATTTCTTCCTTCGGCGAACTTTCCTTCTACTTTTCCATCTCCCAACACTTAGCCAAAAAATTCTAACTTCTCTCCCTTACTAGGCTGGGCGGACTTTCAAGAAGTCTTGCCATATGTATGGGCGGACTTTCAAGACTCCTTTCCAAGTGTCCAAGAATGGGGGGCGGACTTTGGAGAAGTCTTGCCATTCTCAAGGGCGGACTTTCCTTCATCCTTTCCACTTCATTTCTTGGCATAGGCGGACTTTGCTTGCCTTCTTCCATTTTGCTATCAAGCCAAGGAGGACTTTGGAGAAACATTTCCATGTGCTCAAGAGGGATGGGCGGACTTTCAAGAGGCTTTGCCATGTCTCCTTCAACTGCTGGGCAGACTTTCCATTAGTCTTGCCACTCCACAGCAAGCTGGGCGCACTTGACATGAATCTTCTCAGACTTACATTCTTCCAACCCAGAATTTTATGATTTTCATAGCCTTTTGTCTGATTTTTTAGAGATTTTCTGAGATTTTTTCACTGTTTTTCCAGATTTTGGCATATTTTCAACAGATTTTTTATTGCTTTTCTCAGATTTTCAACTGATTTTTGCATGCTTTTCATGATTTTTCCAGATTTTTTGGTCCAAAAGGCCTGCTTTTTAGGTTGATTTTCTGATTTTCAGTGGCTTTTTTGCATGCTTTTTACTTGCTTTTTAGATTTTTTCGGTGATTTTTTGCATGCTTTTCAATCTAAAAATGGAAACTTTGACTCCTTGATTGATGGGGATCTTGGCTCTTGCCAAAAATAGAAAGTTTCTAAAAATAGAAAAAGCAAAAAACTTTCTAAAAATAGTAAATTCCCAAATGGCCTAAAAGTGCCAAAAACGAAAAAAGCAAAAAGCAAAAAAGCAAAATCCCTAAAAAAAAGTAAGTGTTAGAATTGGGCAAAAGCACAGGCGATCCTCATCTGCAAGGTCCTCTGAACACCTCTACGACGTTTACGCGTAGTTTAAGTCTTGAAATCTCAACTTGGCTCGGGTGATGACTCCAGACTCAGACTTGAAACCCACAGAGTGAAAGAGCCTATGAAATTGCAACTCAAAACTACACCCTAAAAACTAACCGGCAAGGGTCCCCATGTGCAATGGGGCGATGTGTGAAATAGGTCACAACACGACGCCCGATAACCAATGGCGGTGAAATTGACAACTTTAATGATGGGTTAAGATTTAATCCCTGCCGTTCATCACACACCTCGTAGTACATGATTAATGCCTGCCTAACCACTTGCGAGGTGCATGAAATGGTGACACGTAGTGTTCTCGGCCTTAGTGCGAAGCAAAGCTGATCTCGTGGGCCGAGTGACTTGGCGCCCAGTCAGATTTTTCTTATTGGCCAAAAGGTGTTGAGTTATGGTCCTGGGTTTTCAAACCCAATTTGACTATATCTAAGCCATCCAATTGTCCATCTCACTCTTAGATCAACGGTGTATATTCAAAATCAACAACGCATGCATGTGTGAAATATACCGAGCCAAAAAAAATTTTTGTTTTTCAATGATTCAGATTACAAATTACAAGCATGCACCCGTTAAGGTTAGATAGATAAACCGAAACGTGCAAGAAAGCAACCCTAACCAGAATGGCACCGCTGAGGGTGAGCATTGGTCAGAGGGTCTTCTAATCTATTTGCAGAAAGGAACTCAACGTCAAGTATGTGCTACCCAATCCGATGCGGAGTGAGGGGCGACCATATGACGGAGTAAATACAGAACTACTGCTTGAAAGAAAATGCTGAAAGCTAAAGACTCTCAACACCCAGGATGTGCTTTCTAACCCAGAATGGGATAGTAGCGACCATAGGGCGGAGATGGATTACATTCAATTATCAAAATGCTGAAAGAGAGAACATTACAATCTGA